>JAQFYM010000213.1:0-96896 GCA_034694785.1 Agrenia bidenticulata | reverse complement strand
CCCCCCTTAAATTCAAGCGTGATTTTTTTTTCTGCAGGGAAGGGGTACACCCTTCCACCCCCTGGGTACGCCACTGCTGCAGCGTTAAAAATTGTCATATCTTAATATAACCAATGACAGATTAAAAATTCATAATAGTTTTGTAGAAATTTTAATGGACTAGAAAAACGTTGATGCATTTAAACGGAAAAAAATAACTGTTTTTAATTCTTTAAGCGCTTAAATTGTGAACTGAAAAATCAGGTTTGCATAAAATTTAACCGATGAGTTATTTTGGATTTTTATTCACTTGAAAAAAAAAAATTCAAAACATTTGTGCTAGAGTTATTACTAATTATTTCAATTTTACTTTTTGAATACAGTTCATAAAAATCTAATATATTTAAAAAGAAAAATAAAAAATCCATCTCAAAGACACCATTTTGTGGATATTAAAAAAGTGTAAGATCGGGTAATATAAAGAGAAGATTTGTTGCAATCATAAAAAAATTTTTATAACTAATAGCATTTTTTTTGGACTATTACATTTTTTTTCTATCCAGAATTAACACCAAATTTTTAGCACTCTGATCGAGACTTGATTTCTTTTTTAATTATCTAATTGTTTTTTGTTAGATAGCGTCTTACCATACGAAATACATGCATACAGTCATTATATGCACTGGTACACTTTTTTAAACCGCATCTATTAAAAAAACTATATTAAAATAGCGTGTACATAATAACCACCAAATAATTTTTATAGAGAAAAATATAGTCTATAGAAATATTGGATATACTGAGACAATGACAAAAGTATATTGTCACAATATATTAAACAATATATCGAATAAATATATATTAAATGGGCCATTGGGCGTTTCTGGTTTTACTAGAAACTGTTTTCGAAGAAAGCTGTTTCTAGAAATTAAAAGCTTTTGTAATGGTTTTTTATAAGAAACTGCTGTTTGGATGACAGATGGTTAAATTAGGTTTAAAAAAAAACTAGTGTTTTAAAAACCTATTTATAATTGCAAAAAAACTGTTTTTTTGGGGCATCAAAATATGTTCGCAAAAGAAACTACTTCTTAGTTGTTTCTTCTTATTTTATATCCCCATGAAAAGAATATATGAATATGATGATGACAAAGTTGATAATATGTTTTAACATTAATTAAACATAAAACAAAAAGTTCGGAGAATAAAAATGGCATATAATGAGCCTATACATTTAATATAACAAATAATGCTTTTAAAAAATATAACAAGATCCGAAATTTTTTTCGCGCATTATTTTTTTATAGCTATGGGTATGTGACAATCTTTGTGGTCTTTTCACGTTTTGATCAAATATATAGAAGTACTTCAAATATTTTTTTTTTATATAATTAAGAATAAGGACATTTTATGCAGTATCTATCTCTATAGGATAGTTTGTAATATTTTCCGGGCAAAAGCCAAGAAAACCATAAAAAGTAGCCGGTTAAGGTTTTAATAAAGTATACAAACTGTATGTTGAATAAGGCAATACTAATTATGTTTACTGAAAACGCATGCTACAGAGTTTATTTTGGCAGTGTCATTTTTTGAACAAGAAGATCAAAATGACAATCAGCATTATTTTTCCGATTTATGGGGTTCTAAAAAAAATGATTATAAGTTTACTTTTATAGAAGCAATAGTTTCTTAATTTATAGAAACCGAAAAATATTTTTCTTTTTATTTGAACCTGAATCAAAAAGGAATTATTTTTTAAAATTGAAAAAAGTTTTTAAAACAAGAGAAACTAGTTTTTTCTAGAAACTTTTTCTGTTAAAAACAAAATTCTTATCAACACCAGAAACGCTTTTTACTTCATACAAATCTTAACTGCCGCTTAATATGGTATATCAGAACAAAATTAGCCTGCTAAAATTTAACAAAAACTTAAAATTCGAAGTTTATAATGTCAGCTAAGTAAAAAGTTATTTTTGTTTCTATTCTATAATTTTGGCAGGTTTCGGAATGCTACTTTTTCATATTTTGGATTTTTTTAATGTTGCATTTTTTCGGCAACTTAGAGACATGTTTTTTTTTGCTCGTGTAATGGATTAATAATATTGTGAGATATGGGGTTTATAAATTCTTTTTATTTTGGTATAATCATAGCTAGGGTCGTAAAAAATTAAAAAAACTCGACCTTTATCACCCTCTCCCGTGAAAATTGAATTTATTTTTCCCCTGGATTTTTAAATGGGTTTTTATTTTTCTAAAAAGATTTTTTTATTATTTATAAATGATTTTTTTTTTAGCTTCTAAGGTATTTCTACGTTTAGGGCCCCCTGTAACATTTGGGTAACCCTGTAACATTTAAGTGCATCTAAAGGCTTAGGGGTCTCAGAATAGTAGAAAATTGATAATAATGTATACATTAATATACAGCTTAAAAAAATGAAATATAATAAGCATAAAAAAAATCTTTTGATTTTATTTTGCAGATGAAACAAAATTGAAAATAAAGTAATAGTAAAAAATGATGTATGTTTTATTAAAAGGATAAGAAATATTGTTATTGTATCGTGGTACTTTATATTTATGTACTTATTTGTAATAACATCTATTATTGTACTATAATATTATATATTTTTTGACTCATACGTAAGTGAGTGCCTTAAGTTTTATTTATACTTATTATATTTTTTTTACTTCGTGTTACTTATATATGAGTAACTATTTTGTAATATCAAATACTTCGTAGCCTAGAGGGTATTTGAACGGATAAAGGGTACCTAGTAGCGTAGCCAGGACTGGATTGTGGATGTTGTATCGCCCCACCCCAGTAGAAAATTTTTTACGCCTAAATTTAAGGGGGGGGGGGGGTCTTCTTAGTACAGATATTTTTGGATTTTAAGAATCTAAATAGAAAACTTTAAAATGAATTTTTTTATTAAAAAATTATAACGTTTTTCACGTTTACAAATATAGTTTTTGGGCCCTATTTTGTGCAAAAACACTGACTACCCCCTGGCTCAAAAATTTCTGGCTACGCCCCTGCGGGTAACCAAACGTAGAATAGCCTTAAAGCTGTAAAGAGCATATAACAAAAAAGATCAAATTGTCGTTTTGTGCCTTTATATATAGACAAAAGAAGTAACTTTAAAATCACTATATAATTTAACAAATAATTGGTTTTTCTAGAGTTGATATTTAAAAATCTTGTAAACGCGTGTTATAACTTTATATTATTTACAATATATATCTACCTATTTAAAAAGATATAAATACCAAATATTCTCATAAAGTCCCGTATATTCCCAAACTAACCGAATTTTCGGGAAAATATAAAAATTTCGGGGTTTTTACAACCAATATCATAGCCTTGCACGGTCCGTAATTTATGATGGTTCGCAAATCGCTGTGTTTTATAAAAAATATATTTAGACCAGACCGCACAAAATAAAATGGGATAGTTTGCTAAAATTCATTTAAAGACTGATTACTAGGGCGTTAAATAAGCAGTTTTTTTGGGTAAAAGCTCTAAAAATGCGTATAAACGCAGTTTTTTACGTGCACCGGCTGTATTTTACTGCGTTCGAATACAACATATATCTGGTAAAAAAAATAAAATTTAATTAAAATTTAATAATTACAATTTTATCTAAAAAAAAACATTTAAACATAATTTTGTAAAAAGGAAAAAAAAAACATGTATAATAAATTATTCTAGTATTAAAACTAAATTATGGTAAAGCTTGGCATTTCACGTTAAAAATACATTTTTAAAGCGTTTCAAATATTACCTTAGCAGACTTACTAAAGAGTCCTGTATACATAAAGTACATTGTTGTCAAAAGTAGATATCCTTTGTACAGCAGTAAAAATCTTTTAAAGGCAGTTTTTCGCAGTTTTTTGTTTTTTATCAGACAGTAAAAGGCAGTATTTCACTGCGTTTAGCATCTTCCTGCCCGATTACAGACTTTGATAAGTTTTTATATATGTTTTTTATGTAACCTGAATGTTATACACGTATCGGTTACTTGTTTTATTACCAATAAAAGCGAAATTATATAAATATATGAAATTAAGAAAGGTACAGAAAATATGAAACTAAAAAAAATAGAAAAAAATCCTTTATTCACAAAAATTTGTGCACAATTTTGTATACAGATTGTTTGTAGTTAATTTATTGAAAATTTAAAACGCTTAGAGTATATGTTAAATGATATAAAGCCCCATGGATAAAAATTCTATTGCAATATAAAACAACTAACAATAAACACACATTATAGATTTAAGTCTTTTTTTACGGTCGATATGATACTGCACCAAGGGTTATCTCCAAGATTAAAGTTTGCTAACAATTACTCTTGTAAATGTTATTTGTATTCTTTGGATATTTTTATTTTATTATTAACGATTAATTTCCGGTTTTAAGTGCTTATTCGTGTTGTATTTTTTTTTTATTTGTAATAGTATTGACGTTTATTTTAGGAAAAAAAACACTCAAAAATGATCTTATCCTGATAAAATATCTGTAAAGAGTACTTTCATTTTTTTTACTAAGGTTGAAGCTATGCCTACATTGATAATTAAAAAAGTATTTCAGAACTTGTGGAGTAAATTTCGTCAAACAAAAATCCCGTACCTACATTCTTTATAATTTTAAGTTTGTTTATTTTAATATTTTGAACCTTATATTTTTATTTCGCAACAAATATAGTATTATCTAGTATTGTATTTCTATGCCATAGAATATATATCTGGCTTTAAATTTTTAAAGCAAATTGATAGCATTAAACATCAAATAAAATACGTTTGTAGCCGAATCATAGATCTATTATAACATAAAGCAGATTTACATCCATGAAATGCTCAGAGACATAGTTTTTACGTTTATACCAAAAATATGTATAGTACACAATATTTCTTTTATGTAATAACTATAAACGTGTAATTCATTATTTATTTAAATGGTTTAATAAAAAAGCATCATTTCTTGATTAAGCTTCTTATTTGGGTTATATCTATGCATGTTAACATTGGAACTCCAAATCTCGGGATATGATTTCCCGAGATATAAAAAATTACAAAAAAATGCGATCCCGGCATTAGGGGTTGGATTTCTTTGAGAATTACAAAAAAAAAAGTTATAAAATTCCTAAATTATTCAAATTGTTTTTTATACTTTTACGTATAACAGTTGTAATCAGTACCTAAAAAAAATCTCATAATTTTGAGATTTTTGATTTTTGATATTTGATTTTTGATTTTTGATTTTTGATTTTTGATTTCGAAATTTCTTATTTTACAGGACCGTTAAATGAAGAAAAATACGCCTAAAAAACACAAATCACAAGATAAACAAACTGAGATGCGTAGGCAGGCATTACAGACCAAGTCTCCAGGTTTTGTTGTCACGTCAGCCAAAGTATTATCCTTATGCCATAAATAAAAATTTGTCAGATGAATCTAAAAATATCGAAAATGATGCCAAAAAATCAAAATAGCAAACTAATGCATAAAAAGTTAACTCATTTTTTCTTTCATCTGAATATTCCAGAAGTTCTGATTATGAAATTTCATTTGAAGATGAAAATCAAAAAGATGAAGGCTGTAGTATACCGGAAGTTAATTATCAAAATACTAATGTGGATTTGATTTCAACCATCGTTAAATCACCAAAAAACACCAAAATAATTCTGAAAAGACAGCAAAATTTATAAAAAATAGTCTAAAGATCACATTGTAGAAATTCATTTATGATTATAGTTTTCTGACGTTAGAGAATAATCAGGCAGTTTCTTGTAAATGTTGTGATATTTTAGACAAAATTTACATAAAACATGTAGTATTTCCTATAAAATCTCATTTAAGACTGAAAAACACAAAAAAAAAAAAAGGGTATTTGCAAAAAGACATAAAAAATTGTGAAAAGATAATGTATTGGCTTGTATTGATAAGAAAATGACTTTTTGAAATGGGTTATGAGTGCTAATATACTGTTAAGTAAAGTAGATGAAGAAGGATTTACTGGTTTTACATCTGAAAATTTCAATTTTTAAGACATTCAAGTTCGCAATATCGTAAAAATTTGATTCCTAGATTTTATACAAAAAAAGCAAAGTTATTTTTGAAAAATTATATAAAGTTGTCTTTTATCTTATGTTTGACGAGAGCACAGATGCACAATCCCGTAAGATTTTGACTATTTTAATTGGGGAATGGCATGAAAATGAACCAAAAGAACCATATCTATTTACAACTATCGATTTACAAGAATATAACAGTATTAGTGTTAAAAAGAAAATTTATTGCATCTTAGTTCAGATTTTTTCCGAATCCATTTATTTACGTTCTTTAAAGTGTTATATAGCGACAAAGATTCATATTGTGTAAATGTAGGAATGAGATTGAAGATAAATATCCTGACATCATTCATATATCTTGTCTTTGCCATAACCTCCACAATTTTGCTAGCTTTTTAAAGAATCAAAAACAAAATGTAGATCAATTTACTAGTTTGTTTAATCTTTCGACAGCGAAATCACATATATGTGAGTTATTTTTATACCCCTAAAGCAGCAAAATCACATACAGTAGTTTTCCTCTTATAGAAAACTCCTTTTATAGAGAATTTTTGCCTTTATTTTTTGCAATTGTGTCTTAAGGCATATAATTAAATGTGTTAATGCTATAGAAACCCCATTCATGTGATGTTTGCAAATTATATATGTTTTTATTACTTTTCCTTATGGCCAGATAAGTAAATTCTCAATAAGAGGGAGCCGGTTTTGGATCACCTCTGAACAAAATACGAACACAAAAACTTTTTTCTCGGGAAACCAAGAAAAAATGTTTTTTTTTGCACTTTTCGTGTCTTTAAGAGGAAAAGTACTGTATATGTATTTTGACTGAAACACAGATGTTTGTGTAAAGTAAGAAATAAATAAAAAAACATCTAAATATTACTATTTATAGATGCATAAATAACAGATATACATTTAATAAAACATGTTTACACTGATCGGAAGTTTTATATGGATCAAATCCCATGTTTTTGATTTGGCTTCTTCGTTCTTATGGGTTTGTAAATAAATCACATATTCGAGACAGATGCCGAAAGGGTTAAGTATAATTAAGGGTCAAAAATTTTTATGACCCCCCAGAAAAAAAATATGAATATCAGCCCTGGTTATAACCCCCAAACACCCCCCTAAATACGCGCATGATGTGAGTTAGGCGTAAGATATATAATAAAAAATAAAAATAAAAACAATCAAATAGTTGTAAATAAATTGCAAAAAATGTTATAAATATGATTTTAATGTATTATGTTCCTAAAGTTTGTCCCTTATTTATCTTTAAAATATTGTGCTGACACAGTCTTGATGTAAGATTTACATTATTAATCAATATATTACCACCATATGTAGATACAAGTATGCTGACGATAATTTTCTGTCTCAATAAAAAAGAGGAATCTAACTGTAAAAATACCTCGTTCGGGTCCATAGTTCGATTCTATTATTATGTTAACCTATGTGTATTGCAACTTTATTAACAACTATTCTAGATTATTGTTAGTCAAAACTTTAACCAATACTTTTGGATTTTTTTCTGGATCCTTTTGAGCCATTCGTCGGGCTCAAAAAAGATACATGGCCTAAATTGTGACCTGTAAAGATCCCCTGAATTACATGCATGCCATGTAGGCATATTTTATCATTTTTAGTGTAAAAAGTCTCTTTTATTTAATTCCTGCAATGTTTTGAGATTTAATATTCATTTAATTTTTCTGTCATTTTAAGCCAAGGAAGGGTCAAAAAAATTGCTTTGGATTAAATTGAGCCCAGTCTAGAACCCCTGGTATATAATAATGATTTAGTACTTTGTATTTTTACGAAAAAGTATACTTGTTAGTAAAAGTATACATATTAATAATTTATTTGTTTTTTTAAAAAAGCAGTTGTTATACGTAAAAAAATTCACCTCAAAACAAATGAATATTACGCTGCATATAATATTAAAAACTAATAAATATGGATTGTTCGCATTTTTTAGATATTAACGTTGTAAAATGTAGTGTTAGGGTTTAAACAGGCATCAGTATTGACACGGTAAAATGATTAAAGGCGAATGCAAACATGAAAACTTTTTTATCGAAATTTATACCTGACAGCTAGATATATACTACGACAAAAGTTTTATTTAACATAAAAATTTAGATCTTATTCTTTTCAGATATTTTATATATTTTATTTAGGTTTACATATTTACCATGCTGTTATATCTTTTAAGTTTTTATTATATTTAGTTTATCACGAAGTTTGTTATTACCCAAATAAATATGTTTGTGTAAAGAAAAAAGATTCACTCTGAAAAAGAAAAAATTTATATTTAGTCGCAAAAAAAATGTTTACTACCTGTATAGCAGACAAGGATGGGCAGATTCTCACTTTAAAAAATATAGAGAATATTCTCGAGAATATTCTCGGTAACGGTAATTTGTGAGAATAATCTTTTGCAGATCTTTTTGGTTACAATGAATTCTAGATGACATAAAATCACAAAAGATTTTACACAAAAAAAACAAAAAATCGGGAATGAGGCATTTAAGCGATAAAATTGCTATTTTTATACGGAAATTCTTCATCATAGCTGTTTTAGGAAAAAAATTTTAGTTTTCGTATTCGTATTCGTATTAAAAAACATGTCAACTAAGATTCTTTATAAGTAGGGTAAAAAGGCGATTTGCTCCTCAGAAAATTTACGTCCAAATATTATGATAAAATCTAAAGAAATAGAGAACAAAACTTTTTTTAAAATAGAATTTGACGTAATAAAAGTCTTTTTAGTGAATTTGAATTAAACATGGGTCTTTAATCTTAAATTATGTTTCAGTTGTTTTTTAAGTAATCATTAAAAGATAGAAGATCTTGATGTTGAATAAAACACATAAATGCGAATGTTGTATTTAAGAATACTTCGCATTTATTAAATTATGTTTATATTTAATAAGTGTATTTAATAAACTGTTTTACATATAAAATGTATACTTAAAATGGTGTATTGATAAACAAAGTGCATACTTCCACTTTAAAGAACAGAAAATCGGTTTTAAAAAATGTAAGGTTTTTTAATAATACCCTGTATTGTGGTATGTCTTGTACAAGTCATTTTTTATTTTACAATAACTTTTGTGTATAAATACATATTTCTCATTCCTTTCTTACAAACGACATAATGTTATCTACATTACTTTTATTAAAGAACGTGGTCACGCCGTACAAAAACCCAGGAAAGCTTTTTTGATGGATTGTTTATAATATAATGAGGTTATAGTGTGTGATATCCAAAATTCTATATACACTTTCTTATGTAAAAGAGCACCTTAATGTGCCATTTTTTGCGATGTAGTTAATGAAGGGAAAAGGTTCGCTAAATAATAACGTTTTATTCATGATCTTAAAGTAAAATATTATTCAAAAAGTATTTTTGTATTATTTTTCACCTGAAGCCAGTATTTTGTTTTAATTAAGAATAATAAATTCCTTTTTTCCTATCGTTTACATACTTTTAAAAATTTTTAACCCATTTATTTTTATTGTATAACATCGGGTTTTTTGTTGTTTACTTTCAATTACTACGTGCTTGTATATTAGAACCACAGCGTCAGCTGTACTTTTTATCTAGCTGTCAGTTTATCGGTTAATAGTCATATACGGTAATACAAGGAAATACTGAAAGTGTAAAAAAGAAAATGATACAATCATATTTTACTTACTAAGTGTAAAGATGTTTATGACCTGCTTTTTTATCCTTAAGTTATAGGACATTTTTGTATATAATGCCAATTGGTTTCGTTGCTGTTTTTCGGAAAAAAAAATAAGAAATCAAAAAGAAAATTACCAAAACGTAATTTCCTAAATTAAGGGTCGAGAATATTCTCGGGTAATTACCAAAAAAATGAGAAAACTCTCATGCCCATCCCTGATAGCAAAGCTTCTCAACATTTTTCAATTTTGAGCCCTTTCTAAAAAAGCCATGGATTTGAGCCCCAAAATAAAATTGAGTACAAACAGGATTATGTCCTGCCAATAAAAGTAATGCACATTGGTATTTTTGGTGCGTATATACACAATTACAATGTGCATTAAACCCATTGTAAATTTAATGTAGCCTAGCTAGTGTATGGCAAGCTGGTATAACTGGGTTGCAATAAATTTAATTATAATTTTTTTAGATTCAGTCAACCCATTTCTCCATAAACTAAAGGCTCTTGACTTTATCATAGTTCCTATGGTATTTAAATTGCTTATATTATTATGGTTTTACTTTCTAATTACCAAAAACATCATGTTGTAATAATGATAATACTATTTTGAAAAGTCATGATGGCTCGAATGCTCAAATCTGTCCAATGGCGTGTGTCTAAGATAGAAACCAAGTTAAATAAAAGGAAATGCAGAATAACTTGATTTTATAATCATAATTATTAAAACTTATAATGTGGAACTTTAGTTACATACTTACAACCAACTACTTGTTTTCGGTCATATTTTTAACCACTTAATCCGTAATATTTTTTTAAAATTTTTATAAATGCTCTTAGATTTTTCGTGAAAATTATAAAATCTGACCAAAAATCTATCCATTGAACCAAATATTACTAAAATTTTTTTATGTAGTGAATAGATATGTGAATGGTACTTGTAAGATAATTAATAGGTTTCAAACAATTAACAGAATCTATTTTTAGCAAGACAATAAGTTATTAAAAAATATGAACAAGGATCCATTGATATATAATAATGTTATACATGTTTTAAATAAACAATTTTGCTTATTTATTTTCTTATTTAAGTTGCTATTCGTCCACGTATATTTTACTCTAAAAATATAATTGATTTTGTTTAATGTCAAGAGGAAGCTTTATAGAAATACTATAAAGACTAAAAAACACAATAGTAACTTGACCCTAAGATAAAAACATTGATCTTCTTATGTTTATTACCCTGTAGTCTGCCGTCGTTCGAGATATAAATTACATGAGATATTATAAGTACCAAAATTTTGGGTTTTCATGTACAAGACAATAAAAGTGTTACGGTCATAGGCATTTAATACTTTTTTTTGTTAGTTCGGTCCTTGATTTGTTACTTTAGAATTAATGATCTCCTTGTAATAATTGTTTATCCACATTCTTAGATTCTGCCAATAGATTATGCCAATTGTTTGAACCCTAATAATTAATTATTCAATAAATCATTTTTTAACGCAAAACTTCTTCTTGAAAGTAATTTAAAATTCTGATCGATTTCATGTGCTGCTAAAATTGTTTATTACAGAATTTAGCAGCCTGCCATATTTTTATAATTCTTTTCGAGAATCTTATTTCGAGCCCTTTTAGAGACTCAAAAAAAATGGGTCTCGTGTTGAGCCCAGTTGAGAAGCCCTGCTGTATAGAATCAAATAAAATCATTGTAAATCTTTTAAAACTAAAATGAAAATATGGAAATTCATTTTCCGCATATAATGGCCATATATTGTATGGCCATCACGACAGTAGTACCATTACGGGATCGATATCCCTGCTTCATATAGTGGTTCAAAATGTCAACTACATACTAGATATTCGACGGGGATGTAAGATTGTAATAGTAAAGGAAATAAAAAAATATCGCCTTAAAAAAACATAAAGATAACCATTATACTTTTTAAAGGCTTCCATATGTTCGTTTTTGACTTTTTTTTTTAAATTTTAATTTTTTCCATGTTTTTACTTTTTTTTTATAAAAATTTAAAGAAGGGTTAAAACAAACATTAGTTAAAACCCCAAAAGGTAGAGGGGTGAAATAATAAATGAAGGAAAAAAATACAAAAACAAAAAAAATAAATCCACTAAAATGAGAAAATCATGTTAAATGAAGCATTTAGTAAAGGAAGAAAAATATATAGATATTAAACACCCCTCTCCCTTCGTATTCCTCCGTACACGAATCTTACCCTATATTACTAAATACTCCTGTGAATTCTGTTGCTTTCTTTTTAAGTATTCTCTTGTCTGACATTTTTATTAAGAAAGAATAATTTTCAAATTTTTCAACTACTATTCCAGTCAATAAATATTTTCCTGTTGTCTTTGTTATGCCGATGTTTTCGTTTTTATTTACTCTAACATTTTAGCCTATCAATAATTTTTCTTTTGGCTTTATTCTAAATCTTTGTTATACTTACCCTTGGTACTATTTTTCGATAATTTAACCCCACTGTTGTTTGTGTATGTCGTAGAAGCGTGCACTTGTATACGAAACTTTAATCTATTATATATTTCTTGTATTTCCGATAATTTTATCTCAAATTCTATGTTATGTTTTTTTTAATCGCATTCGTTCTATTCGTTCCATGCTTTCTACTTCTTTCGTTGCTAAGATGTACTTCAGAAAGATTTTTGCATCCATTTTGCTCTTATCTTAACAAGTATTCATGTTAAAATCACAAAAAAAACTTTTTTGCATTGTAGTTATTATTGTCTTTAGATATTGACAAAATATATCATGTATCTCTAACTTATATCATATTTTCTTTGTTGTTTATGCCCCATTTATAGCAGTTTTCTTTCCTAGTACAACGATCCACCATCACTTAAATGTATTTACTTTTATCTTCACAATACATAATTTCTACAGCTATCTTTTTACACAGCCGGCTACTACAAACAAAGAAAAATAGACCCTGATGTTTCGATTGTCTTAGTATACTCTTATCATCTTTATAAAATCTCTTGTTTTTATTTTATAAATCCTATACAAAAATTATGTTGTTTTTTTCAGTATACTGTATCTTAACTCTATGTACATT
Organism: Agrenia bidenticulata; assembly: GCA_034694785.1. Classification (NCBI taxonomy): domain Eukaryota; kingdom Metazoa; phylum Arthropoda; class Collembola; order Entomobryomorpha; family Isotomidae; genus Agrenia; species Agrenia bidenticulata. The sequence continues at coordinate 84,077 of JAQFYM010000213.1, read as the reverse complement.
TTTGGTATGTGTGATAAGCATAATGCAATTATTTGCGTCATATATGGTATCACGGGCGTTTCTTCAGTTTTAAAACTGTAATATTTCTGTCCCGCTACTTTTATTTCATAGCTTAAGTTTCTTTCTTCCAATACCTTTTGCCTTTTTGTATACTTTTTCGTTTTTGACAACGCCTTTTTCTTATTTCTCATACAAGATACTATGTATATCTGTTGCAATCATTTGCCCCTCTTTGATACTCTATCCTTAAATCAAAGTCTGGATTTGTTAAACCGAACGTTTGATTCTGATATCATTAATTTTTGTTTTTTACCTTATCTCTTGCAGAGCCTTATATTTTTTCAACAGTTAAAATTCCATGACATTTAAGTATATTACTAAATGTCTTTTTTTCCCAGTGTATAGCATAAATGCCTTTTTTACATATCGTATATATTTTTCCGTCGTTGTAACTTCTTTAAACGTTATTGTATATAACAAAGTGTTCAGTAAAATTCCTGTGTGATAGCACCTTCCTCCAAATTCGTCCCAATTAAATCAGTTGGTTAAACATAAATTTTTCTATTACTTATTTAAATCATGTCTTTTGCTTTACTTATTGCTTCCTTTATGTCCAAAAAACTTTGCTCGTCTTCTCTTCCACATTTTATATAGCTTTTTCCTTTATGTCAGGCATATAGGTCTTACGGCAAATCTGCATAATTAGAATGCAAACTCTTAATAAAAACTGCACCTCCAATTAGACGCAGCAAAGCTTGAAATCACCTAGTGCTTGTGCATTCTCAATTTTTTGTTCTCTAGTATTCTGCTGGTGTTTTACAATCCAAGTTACCAAACTTGTAATATTTACATTGTAGGTGGCCACCGACCACGGGAATTTAATTTACGCCATAAGTAAATGACATTTGAAATCAATATTCTTTATTGTTTTCTTCAAACTTTTAAAAGCTTTTTTTTATTGTAAAACCAATTGTCTCGCACTGTTCTACTACCCTGTATTAGAAAATGCAGTTCCATACAATCTTTTCTTTTTTGGTTTATGTGCCTAAAAAAACAACGCCTGCGGCTGTCCGTTAAATTTGATTTGCAGATCGACGCATCCCTTAGACAGCTTCTAGAGATTCGGGATTCTTTTGCTTAGTTAATATAAGTCGCCACTTTTTTTTAAAAGTTTCGAAGTCTGAGTCTTAGGCTAGGACTTAACAATTTGACTGTTTTTTCTGCAAAAACCACCTTCTGTATATTCTCAACTAATTTATTTGCATGTAACCTATCAAAACTTGTCGTACTAATTTTTTACGTTCCTATAATGATTTGATATGCATTATGTGATCATTATAATTTATGTGTAGCCTATAATTGATCGATGAGCGTAAGTTCTTTATTTATTATTTACTGCTTTTTCAAGCTGCTTTTTTTATAGCCCATCTTTTTATAGTCCTACTTAAATAATCTGCTGTACGCATACAAGCATTGCATTTGTTTCTTGGATAAAATTCCGTATATTGTATTTAGCCTCTACTGTATCGTAAATTAACAGAAAATGTTAACAACGTGTTGCCTATACCAATCATTCATATCTGGTATCTCGTGTTTTTCTGTTTTAAATAGCAGATCATAACGCGCTTAAAAGATTAATCACTAATCTTTTTTCCGGTGTTTTTGTTTTCATTGCCCTAATGGGATATATCAATTAAGATATCAAACGTAACCGAAAACTATTTGTCAAGCAACCCATAGAATATTCTCGAAACAAAAAACTGTAATCCATGTGAACTTCGTGTTCTTTTTTTACGTCATCTTTTCTTTTACCTTAAAAATTCTGCACTTATCAATTCGCCCGAATTCATGTTTTCTCATGAACAATACCGTCGAAAAATCAACAAAAAATATCTACAAAATGATTGTTTTCTTTTTATTCCCGCCCTCTAAATTTTAGGTCCTAGAATAAAGATTTATTTTATTTCCCCGAATAATGATTTCCTCTTATATTTATATTAATTTTACTTATCCTTTCGCAAGTGTTGTCCTGTTAAATAAATTCTTCATTTTTCATGCTAGTGCTATTTTTATCTGTATAACGTATTTTATCTTTTCCGCCATCGGTTTACCACTGAAAGCAATTTCCGGTACACTCTTCATTGCTTCTTAGGTGTCGATACCCGTACCCTTTGTAATATTATTCTTAAACTTCCTTTTTTGCTGCTCAGATTTTATTGTCATTTTCTCTTTTACCGACTATTTCTTCCATCCTAAAAAGAATCCGTTCCATTAAACCCTTCTCTTTCTCTTCTCGTTTTTTTTTATATATTTTCATTTTATTTTAACTTATACTTTTTTTTATATTTAAATTCCAATGCTTTGCTTTGTATCGCATTTGATATATACCAAAGTTGTAATCTTTCCGTTATCTCTTTCATTACAAACTTTTTTTTTCTTCCTCTTCTGTTGTTATATTTGATCTAGGGCTGGGCCGGACCCGGATTCCGGCACAATTTTTGCGTTTTTCAATCCGGGTCCGGGTTGGCGAAGCACTTTTATGGGACAAAAGATTATGCAAAAAACTTTCATAACCGCTTGTAAAAACTGTTCCTAGCAGTGGTGTTCATATTAACATCAATACAATATACGTAAATATATATACGTTTGACAAACGACTTTTTAATATTTTTTAGCTAAAATTTTGGAGCCTGAGTCCTACCGGGCCGGATTTCCGAACCCGGGAACCCGGAAAAAAGTCCGGGTCCGGGCCCAGCCCGTATTTGATCTGTCCTGAACTTCAGTAAATTTATTTTGGATTTAAGTCTTCTGTGTTCTTTACAAGCTTTTTTGTGTGTTATGTCATGGTTTATTCTCCTACAACGTTTAATGTGTTTTTAATTAGAGGGTAAAGTATACAGATATATAACAAATTATGAAGAAATACAGACAAAAAGACTTACAAATCTTTTAATTGTTTCATAAATATTCATATTTGATATATTTGTAATATTATGTATAATCTTTCATTAAAGTTTTCTTTTCTGCCACTTATCAAAAATTTATATATTTCTTATTCCATTCGAAGCAATCGAGCTTTTTAAGAAGCGCATAAATATTTTCAGCGTTTACAGATACATCTGTTGTACGGCTTATTATTTTATTTCGCGGATTAGCAACTAATACAATCGCACTATACCGTACTTCCTCGATTGTAAGCAATTATTAAAAAACATAAAAGACCCCTTTTTGCCCTTTAATTCTACCGAAAATATAATTTTGTCTTCCTCACAAAATATAAAATAAAATTTATCAAACTAAAATATTTTTATTTAACCTGTAAATGTATTGTATAGAGTATTGGGTCATTGTAAGCCTTCTTTCTCATTCTTACTGTCAATAAAACGGTACTTACTAATTCCATGTGCTAAAAAAATGTGCCATCCCTTATTAGAGTTTTTTTTATCGTAGTTACCGAAGCATTCTATCTTTTTTATACGATTTATGTTTAAAAAACAATATAAAAGTAAAATTTGCGTAATTAGACCGAACAATTACCGTCGCAAAACATCATATAGCAGTATTGAACTATGCGCAAAAACTTTCACGATATAATTGTATGCACAAGTCATTCATATGGGTCATATCGTAATATAAAAGTAAAATATGGTATCTGTAAACTTTTAAACAAAATGTGCATGCTTAAAAATCTAGTATAAAGAAATTTCTTTTTGTTTCCGAAGTAAAGCTTGTCTTTTAAGACATTATTAGTAAATATATGAGTTTCTAACAAATTGAAATGTATTGCTTAATTTGGCTTGCTTAAAATATGTTTGTACAAAATACGCATTAATTTAAATTTTAGCGCATGTTAACATTTAAAACGCTGTTTCTTTTTGCACTGTTTTTTGTCTGTAAACAGCGCTGAAAAATCAACAAAAAAAACAATGGACATCTTAAAAAAAATCCATAAATAATAAAACATGGTACGATGCTTAATAAAAAGGTAACAATAACATACCAAATAAGGTTTTTTATTAATAACCCTATAAATGAGAAAATGAAAAATATCAGCTTTTACATATACTTCAAAATTTTTTTATAATCTGGATCATTTTTTGTATTTTTTATAGGTGGTTTTTTTGTTTAAAGTTATAGATCGGGTATTAGATTGTTCCTTTTTATACAATTTACTTTGAAATCTACACGCAGTTTGGCTTATGTTACAGGGTTATAAGCGCAGCCTGTAAAAATAGCTACAGCATGTTTTGTAGTAAGATTGGCAAATCCAATTGCACACCGTCTGCAGATTTAATCATTGCTTTTTATAACATACTGAATTAATGCTGGTCTCAAAACGAACAATAACTAAAGTCAAAGGTCATGATTATACGCGAAAACACAATTGATAAATAATATTAAGCTTCTGCTTATTATCTTTCTCTTGCTTGCAATTCTTGCCAGACAGCGCCAGTTTTTTTTTGATTGCGCATTTTGATTATATTGCGGTACCCCCTAAAGGCAAAAGCGTCCTGTCTTTCTCTGTTGCTGTATGATGGTACAGAGCGTGTGACCAGTATAAGCATCCAAAAATCAAGTTTTAAATTAGTAAAACAAGGGCAATTGGATAGGCGAATGATAAATTAAAACGTAAAAAAGGTCGCATATGTTTTTTAAAAATGTAGCATAAAACAAAAATAATACAAATCAAAACAACAGTTTTTTTTTTGTTTTATACGCAATATGCCGCGAATGAACAACCATCTAGCCGCGATTGAAACATAAACATACAGCCGCAGTATAACAATCCACTAGCCTTAGGTTGTTTTTTACTACGCCGCAATTGATTGTGTGTACGTTTCTGTTACTGTGTATCCTTAGCTTTTGTTTGTGTAATATGCTACAAATTGCAAAATCAATATGCCACACTTGTTTTTTTTTGCTTAATGCCGCATTTAAGTTTTCAAGATCCCGCATATGATGTTTATAAAATGCCGCGGGTAAAAAAAATTAGTGCGTATTACAGAATTTTTTTGCACTCATAAAAAATAAATGTACTTTCAATAATATTTTTATAAAAACAAAAAATATTTTTTGAAATCATAAAAAATATTTATAATTTCAAAAAGTATTTTTTTAATTGCAGAAGGTTTTTATACAGTTTCAAAAAATAGTTACCGTAGTTTTTTTTATAATGCACTATGCATTTTTTTATTGTGTTATAAAACTAAATAAAGCTGTTTTGTTATATAAAAATAGCAGTTTAAAATATTTATAAATAAATAAAAAGCTTTAAATTCCAACTTTACAAAATTTAAAAATAGAAAACGATTTACCTTTTTAAAAACAACAATATAATAAGTTTGCACTAAAAAAAAAGTACCTTAAGTAGAAAAAAATAGGGTGTATTAAGTTCGAAAAAAATTAGTATATTTACGAAATATTTTTTGACCCGCGGTATTTATAAAATCACCCGAGGCATTTTAAAACATAATACGCGGCAATTTGTCAAATAATATGCGGCATTTTACAAAAAACATGTTGGGCATGTTGATTATATAAAATCGGGCATATATTAAAAAACAAGTGCGGCATATAAAAAAAACCTCTGTGGCAGCAAGGAAATGATAATTCCGGCGTTTGAAAAAAAACTGCGGCTAGTAGATTGTAATATTGCTGCTAGAGAGTTTGTAATTTTAGCTAGTTGATTGTATAATTGCGGCATATCGCAAGCAAAAACCGGTATTTATAGGTTGCGAATAAGTATTTATATATGATGCACGGGGTACACAAAAAATCACGGAAAATCAACTTATATGGTTATATTTTGTTGGTCATTAAACGAAGAAAATTTTTACCATACTTATTTTTAATCAGTTAAAATTTTATTATGTTAAAACTACAATGTAACATGATGGTACTGCTGTGCCATATTTTTTAACACCATTGTTGATCCTTTTTACAGGCATATTCTTCAGTTGAAATATAATGACAAAAAGAACTTTTTTTGGTGCAAGATACACACATATATTTACTTTTAAAAGGTAAACATAAGTGATATGTGTACTGTGACATAAAAAATAAGCATGATAAGTGTTGCAGCTTTACGCTAATATTTTTTAAGCAGATAAAACTATATTTGCACTACGTAATAATACATTGAAATGCCCGTATATTTTTATTTAATAATAACGGTTTTGTGTTATACTAGTTTTAAGTTATATCAAAAAATATTGTCGATTAACAAATGATTGGGGTTTTATCTTGCTTTTTGTGTTGTATAATTGCTTAGCGTACACTTAATTGTTAGTTTTACAGATTTTATTATACTAACGAGTTGATTTGATACTAAAAAAACATACACACATATTTTTTTTGTTTTTTTGCTAGTCGTTGTACACCCGCAAAAAAGTTGTTATTATTTTCATAACACTGTATTATTATATCAACGATATACATATTTTAATAAAGAGATGTACATTAGGGTGTTTTTAAATATTGAAATTACATAAAAATAGCCTCTTACATATCAAAAGTATTTTTAAATACTTTGTTCTTATTACAAAATATTTATAGAGGATTTTATATACAAAAGGACAAAGAAAACAAACACTTTACAAATTGCATTCTATGCAAGTATTATGACAGAGATCAGTTATCAAATGTTTACTAGTAAAGTATGAAGATATTTACAATAAAATATTTATAATAAGCGACTTTTGTGTATAAAATATCAGACCATATTGACCGCAATAAAAATGTTAGAGATAATAAAAAATGAAGTGTTCTAAATGGCCATATACGAATTCAGCTCTGATGATATTTAAATAAAGGCTTTTTCTTTAAAAATTATGTTAATATATATACAGTTAACGAAAAATGCAATTTCTAGCTATTCATTGCTAGTGTGTACAACTCTTATAGTTATAAAAAAGGCAACTGAAAATAACCCGTACCTAACAAAAATTATAATACAATCTAAAATATTTTTAATATACCAGAAATAAATTTCTTTGAAAAAAAATGGAAACTATGTACCACAAAAAACAATTTGTATACAAAACGTGTTAAACATATATTAAACAATTAAATGGCACAAAAAGATAAAAAAGATAAGGAAAAGTCTTTTTATCTTGTTATTTTATCTATAAAAAATATTGGGCACGCCGCAAAAGCACAAACAATACTATAAAACTGCGGTTAGCAATATTTTTTACTCAGTTTTTTGTTCGTCGGTTAATTTTGCATTTGCGCTTTTTAAAGACACATACAAATATAGCTATTATATGCAAGGCTTAAATTTAATCGACTTCTGACAATCATGAAATAGGATGAATGCTTGACATAATTATGCATATTAAATCGCCATGCTAGTGTCTGTTTTACAACGGTTGGCGTTTTAAAAGTTCATAAAAAATGTCAAGTAAGTTGAAAACACGTGGTATAAACCATATAAGACAAATATGCAATTTAACACCTGCAGCTTATAAAATAACAAACGCGCACTTATAAAGAGAGTACGCAGTAAAGCGTATACCAGTGTACCGCACTACAAATTGAAACGTTATATAAGTGTACCATACGCTGTATTTTTTTGTGCGCTTGTGTATTGAAGCAAGTAAAGTACAAAACCGGTACGGTACAGGTAATAAATTATAAACAACGGGCGTGTCTTTCCGTTTTGTTTATTATAAAATCAACCTAGTGCACACGCCACATTTTTTTTGCATGGTTACACACTTTTTTAATGTTTTTTAGAGATTCAGGCCTTTTTAAGTAACAGTGTATACCGGCTACTGTAAAAAACATCAAAACTACTTTGTTAAAGAAAAGCAGCTATGATTTGCATATAGCAAAACTTTTGGTATAAAAAACCTAAGGCATCTTCTCATAGTGAAAAGATTTTTACTATTTTGGTTTCACGCTTTTTGTATATACATTATGTTTTGATACAATTCAAAATTTTTTTTTTTTTTATTATTCACCGCATAACCCAGTATTATGTTGCCACTTTTTGGCTCCAAATATTTTGTTCCTTTTTTGCTACTATATTTGAATCCGGGTAATCAGAATTCTTACGGCTTATATATCGACATTTTCAAAATCTTTCTATATCGAATAGCGATATTTGGAATTTAAACTGCTTGGACTCAAAAAATTAAATAGTTTTTTAGTATGATAGATTCCGAGTAGTTTATATTCTTGTATAGGAATTCCATCTTCTAGGAATAAACGTAAATTTTAAATATTATACTTGCGCCTCTAATTTTTAGATCGCCGTAGTATATTAGAGCTTACTAAAGATAACTCAAATGGGACCATCTAAACTTGCCACAGCGCCTTAATTACTTTATATTTAAAAAACTCACCATAGAAAAACTATAAAAACACAATAAAAAAAGATAAAAAAACAAAAAAACATATATACAAAAGATATAATTGGCCAAAAGCAGTATGTGTGTGCAATGATATGGATACGAGTTGGGTTAGGTTAAGGTTAGTTTGTAAAAATAACAGAAAAATGAAAAAAATAACATATAAATAATATTTTGTATATATACATTATATATAGATTCCATATTTAACCTTTTTTTGTTAAAAACAAAAAACACGTCTAAAATTGACCCTGCGAGTAGGGATAAAGATCGTTTCTTTTTTGAATTATATTTTCTGTTTTCAGATCCTTTAAAAAATAAGAAATAGATTATTTTCGAATTTTATCTTACTTTAATATATTTATTATTGCCACTCTAAATTGTTATCACAAATATATGGTTTTTAAAAAATATAAAGTACTTTGAAATAAATTGCACAATGAATATGCAATTTTTACAGTATATATGAGGATTTTTAATGACAGGGTCGTGCCCACAACCAAAAAAAAATCTTTGAACATGTAAAAAACGAACAATTGCCACGTAAATATTTGTACTTAAATTATATTTATACTCTCATAAAATTTTTATTAATTTATGCATTGTTTAAAACCACAATAATTAGGCATCAATGAATGGCATAGAAATACGTCTTTTATAACTGATTATAATAATCATAACAATTACATGTTATTATTGCAATTTACGCTAAGATAACAACTTTTAAACAAGTTAATAATAGATTAAATTTTTTTTGTTGTATTCCATTTTCAAGTTTGCATAGCAAAAGCAAATCTTCTTGTTTTATTTTGTTTGTTCTGCTATGTATTAGATTTTTTATATTTTAATTTTTTTTTATTATATTACGATCTTTCGTTTTTGACTATTTTTTGTAAAATCGTACCTTTAAAAACGACACAAATTAATTATGGCTAATTACATTTAACCTGTCTTCGATATTGTTATTATCAGTTAATTAATTTTGAATTAAATCTATAGGGTAGAAACTCGTTTTAGGAGTTCTAAATGTAGGAATGCTATTTTGTATTTGACAAGTTTTATTTTAAATTTAGAGGCAAACTTGTTTTTGATCTGGCAATGATAAAAAAAGCTGAATTTATTTTTAGTAAAATGAATTTTGCACATGTTATGTTTTACGCACTTTTTACAATATAGACCAAAATTTTTACAAATGAAGGTTTTTTTATTTAAGAAAGAAGGCATGTGAGCAAAGTGGATCTTTTTTTGCAAATTATAAGGATTTTACTTTATATCAATATAAAGGTCCTGTATAAAGCAAATTCAAGATCGCATTAGATCAAATCCACAACCCTACTAAAGAGTTACCATACCTTCTTTTATGGGGCGTTTGGGACGTATGACCACAGCCTTCTAAATAAGTCAAGTGTAAAAATTAGCGTTATAAAGAAATCGTTATTTTTAAAAGAATGCTTTCTTTTTAATTTATATCTAAAGAAACTGAAATTTATATTGTATTAGATGTAACTTATCGGAATAATGCATAATACCAGTTTTTACAACATTGGGTTCTTAAACATATAATTTTACATAATCGGGTTAATAAATAACCCAGGTCTTTAAAATATAAAGAATTTTGGATTCGCTCAATTCCAAACAGTAATAATTTAGAAACATGTAATAATAACTAACTAGAGATTTAAATATGAGCAAAAAAAAAACTGGAATTATAAAAGAATATATATGATTATTTAAGAATTCTATATCTTCACCATCCGGAAGTTTCTTTTCGCACCAAAAACATCAATAAAATATTACTTACCCTTAGGTAGATATTTTATATACTACCCGGCAATTTTTTTAAAATTTATAGCTTGCCGCAAAATGCATTTATTTATAGCTTCCATAAATTTTCTTTTACTAAAAAAGTTCTATAAATATTATACGGTAAAACAATGCTTGTTTTTGTCACCATAATACCCATTTAATGGTGATTGTCATTTTGACTGTTTTCTATTTAGCCAATACCCTATTTAAACCCCTGAGGCGCAGATACAAGGAAAAGTAGGTTATACAGGCACTAAAAACTTTACTGCTTGTACTATTGTATTTAACAAGTTTTTTATCAATCAAAAAGTTAAGTAAATAGTTGTTTTTCTATCAAATACTTTTAAACTAAATCAAAGTCGTAAATACTAGTATCTGGTAACTTACTGGTAACGCAAATCAAAATTTAATTGTGTATTTTTATGTCTATATCCAGTACCTAAACCAAGCTGGCTTGGTACATTTATGGTAACCTGTACCCGGTGCAGTGTAGTTAACACGACCAACTCGCCTTCAAGTATGCAATTGCGTGTTTTTTAACACAAAAAAAATTGAATGCGTACTTGTAACGTGATCCGAAATAAAATATTACACACAAGGCTATAGAACAATATTCTTTTTGTTTTTTTATATATAAATATACACATGCAAGTTTTGTAGGCTGTTTAACTTAGCACCAATGGCATGTGAGCAGCATGAATAAATGCAAGAAACGCGTTGAATTTGCTTTAAAGCAGGTAGGAATACTAGCACGTAGCACTTATATACAATTTAGAAAAATAAACTGGTTGTCTGAAAAGAAAGAACAGCAAAAACGTTAACCATAAGAGCAACTTGTACAAAAATACGGCACTGCACACATTGAGCCTGCAATTTTGTACGCTAGACATTTTTTTTAAAAAAAACGTCTTAACTAGCGTGAAAGGCAACAACGGTATGTTTTTGATTACTAAAATAGAAAAAAACCAACGGTATCGCAGCGTATAGGTTAAGAATCATTAATAAAAAAAAATATAAAAAAACTGATAATATTGCGCAGATATCAAAAACATGTATACTTAATACCGCAACCTTGTCATTATTAGCACCAAACATATGACTTGTATATTTTAACAACATGTAAAAAAAAAACTTACCATTCTTATTTTTATACTATAAGATGGATGTCAACTGCAAGACGTCTGTAACGCGCATAAGAAAATCAGCCAATACAATATATCATGAAGGTTAGCCATATGTACAATAAACAGATCATGCCTGTATTGAACCATAGATGAATATATATAAGTATAAGCGCATTAGATAAATTGCCAACGCTTGCACAAATATTTTGTTTTTTATTGCTGTAATCACATTGTTTTTTATTTATTTATACTTATTAAAAGATATCGTTTACTATGCATCGCAAAAATACCCGCGTAATCTTTTTAAAATGCAAAAAATACTGCGGAAAATACAGATTCATAAAAAGGTAGGAAAAATGTCAGAGAAGCAGAATTTATAATTTTTACTATGCAAAAAATACACATATGTTAAATATTTGTATGCATTGTTTTTATGTTATGATCGTACATTAGAAAAGTTTAAGAATTTTACGGATTGAAAAAACAATGTTTTATCTTTTTTTTGCATGTATATTTACAGTTGTGTAGTTTTGCGTATTTGTGATGGTCAAAGTAATTTTTTGTGATTAAAATGTTGTTATGTAATAAAAAACAAATTATACATACTTATAGTCAAAAAACCCTGCAACAAGATAAAAATGAATATTTGTTGAAAAACTTTATTAAAAAAAATACAGAAATATTACTGAGGTATACAGAACAAACCTTAGTTTTAATAAGTGTAACTTACGTATTTATCACAAAATATGGCCACTGGCAGCAGAACTTAATGTTTTGTTGTTTCTTATCATATAGAATTTTTTTTTTTTTGATAAATTTTATAAAATTGAACTAAAAGTTTATCATTATAAGAACACTTTAATATTATAAATGCGACAAAAAACAAAAGGAAATACTAGATACAATCCCAAAAATTTCGCATTTGTAAAAAGGTAAACAATGAATTTCCATGGTTCATTTGCTTTTTAAAAAGCAATACTTGCAATATATCAACGAACAAATGTAAAACACAGGCATATACCTTTTAAATACACTATAAACAGTTTTTTTGTAGGATTGTTATAGTATAATGTTTTTTAGTAAATAAACGTAAAACATAGAGGCTTTTTGTACTCATTATTGTCTTTACACATAAAGCTATACTCATTTTTGTCATTGCAAATAATTATTATATTTTTTTGTTTTTTAATTTCATATTATTTAAGCTTTTTTTTTATGTAAAAGGATTTCGTAAATCAGAGTCATACAAAAGATAAAAAACCAACAAAAAAAGGCATTTAACACATTTTAACAGTTAGAATTATATCATGCCTTTTGACTGGCCTCTTCATTTTAGAATATTTTATTATATTTTTTGCTTGTGTTTTCGGTGTTTAGTTTTTATATGCTTTAAAAGAAAAAGCTTGCATTTAACAAGATGTTTTCGTATACACAACTGAAATAACAGCAGTGTAGTTGCTATCAAGACTGTGCTTTTACGCATGTGTGCTTAATTGTACAAAAAAGACAGTTGAATTTGTGTTTCCAAAATCCTGCGTTTTATATTTTGTAGCTGTTCTGTTCAAAACTTGCCATTTTCTCGCGGAGAATCTAGTGTTAATGTGTTCTAATAGGTTTAATTTGCAATATATACACATAAATAATTTTATGAATTATAATCGAAAAACGATTTATTTAACACTTTAAAAAATGCAATTATTTACCATAATATTATAAGAACCTTTAGTACCTTTGTTTTTAAAAAAATTAATAACTCGTAAAAATAACAATGTATTGTGTTTTGAGTACCTGCAACAGATCAAGTCCGTTCTGTGTTGTTTTCGCCTTGCCGTGGTATTTATGAATGAGATGAAAAGTAAAATTCACAGATTCTAAAAATAGTATCCAACTTCGAAAAAAATATTAATGTAAAAAACGGCTCAAATTGTCTTTTAAAATCTTTGTCTAATTACAGTACAATCCTCGTATATGCAGGATGACTTATTTACGTTTTTTTATTTTTAAGCCTGTAAGACAAGACTTGTTTTTTGCGTTTTTTTGCTGTTATAAACATGTTACAAATATAATAAAAAAAAAGTTTTTCTAGTAAATTTCAGGGAAACATGCCTGCTTGAACATATAAAAAAGTATTTAGCTGCATAAATTAGATTAAACAAGTTTATATGGATTTTTGTTACATTTTTGCAATACACCGGTAATAAAATAGAAATATTAAATGCATATATACATTAAAATGTAATGCAAAGCAGTTGTCTATGGTGGAAACAAAGCCTAGTTTTTTTAGCTGTAATATTTACATGTTTTATACAAATATCTAAAAATATTACATAATTTGTATATAACTCAATATATTAAACAAAAAGAAAAAAATTTTGCTATGACATTATAAATAAAAATACAACGTTTTTTTTTTGCCTCGTGCTTTCTATTTTAAAATCTATCTGCTTGCTTTTTAACAGCTGTCTGACAAAACTCAGATAAAAAAAATAAGAAAACTCACTTTAACCACTTTACACAGAACAAGAAAAACATCTAGATATACTTATAAAAGTATATGTGCGGTATACTGATAAATCACGTTTAAACTGTTTTTCATTTGCATAAAAACAGCAAAAAAAGCTATTAACCTACGCATATTGTAAAAAACGGAATATAAATAAAAACTATTGTACATATATATATTTTGTGCGCTATTTTTTTAAAATAAAATAATTTTTAAGCTTTTTGTGATGTATCCTATCTGTTAGATTTTTCCTTTGTTTTTTGCAGTCGTTTTTTTGTGGATTTTTATGCAAAGAGCATAATATTCGAATAAGTAAACCTATAATAAAAATATGGGTATTATCTTGACTATAACATCTATCGAGTAAACATATTAGACTAGTATTTAATGTATTTTTTTACAAACAATAGTATCATATATCTTTGTGTTTTCGACAGGCAAAAAAATAGTGTTAGAACATAAAAAAGTTTTTAAAGCAAAACAGTTTTAAAAGAAAGCAGTCGAAAAGAGCAAATAAAAATAAAGTTGTGATTTTGTACTTAATAGTAATTTATATGAAATAATTAACACTTAACGCTTAACCCATATAATGAGTGTACTTTTTTTTGTATCTAACACAGATGCATTTTTTGTAAAAATGTGCAATTTGCATATAAAATTCTACTAGCAGCTTTTATTTGTTTATAAAGGTATTTGATCTTAGATTTATATAAACGTTTTTTTTTTTTTTTTTGATACGTTAAGTAATCATATATACTGTTTTTTACATTGTTTAAACAAGTAATATTCTATATTAAACAAGTCAACCTTACCTTCGATTTAATTTTACAAATTGTGTGCTTTTATAACTGTATATTTAACAACAATTAGAGCTTTCGCAATTATTACTTTATACAAGAATATCAATAATTTACAATATAAAATAAAAACTTTGTGTTTTGATCACAGAGTTAATAACCAGTAAAAAAAAAAGACCAATGTAATTTTTGTTAACTTTTTAGCTTTTTAAAAGTACAGAATATGAATATAAAAGATTATATCAACAAGGAACAATAAATTAAAATGATAGTATTTATCATTAAAATAAATTTTCCAGAAGTAAAAAATTCATGCTAAATTTTTGGTTTATTTTTAATGATAATAAGTCTTGATTTTATAAACGTTATATATGTTGCAAACTTAGGCAAAAGGGCTATTTAGTATTTCTTACCATAAAATCAAATTTACATTTTTTCTGAAAATGATATAGATTTTTTACTTGACGTATTTTTTTACCATAATTTGCCAGAATAAGTATACCCTTATAGATGTTTACTTATATATATATTTATTAAAAATAAATGTTCTAATTTTTTTTTCCAAAAAAATGTACGTAAAAAACTATTGCGTATAAGTTGCATGTGCATTTATGAACACAAAGGGCATTAAATTTGCACCATATTTTTTTTGTAAATTTGTAAACAAAATTAAAAATTCTGAAAATGCGTAAACAACCCGATTATATCATGTAGTTCTAATTACGCAAGTACTTTTATGTAAAATTTAGAGTACATGAATACATGTATGTATATTTATTATTAAAATATTATGTTTAAAACTGAAAATGTAAAAACAAACTTATCTTTATATTAAAACTATTATGGGCTGTGCAAAATCTTGTCTAAAATATAAAAACATTTTTTCATTGTAAAAAAACCTATGCCTACATACAACACAAACACTTTGATATACTGTCATATAAAAAAAAAGTAAAGAGAGCTTTTATGCTAATATAATATGCGCAAATAGCCATAAAAACCAGTTATATAATATTCTTGTATGTTTCTTTCTACTTAAATTAGCAGTAAAAATAAGTATGCAAAGTTTGATCTATCTTCAGGACGAATAACTTTTTTTATTTACTACTTACGACTACAAATTACTGTGTTTTTCATGTTGCGAAATTAAAATTTACCGTTATTTACCCCTCTATTTTCCATCCAATAGTATTTTGTAGTTCAGCTACTCCCTGTTTTGTCCCGTTTCTTGTTTTTTGTGCTGACCGCAGTTATCTAAGCTATGTGGCAATCTACAATAAGAGCATTTATGCATATGCAAGCAAAGGCAAAAAACTAAACAGAAATTTGATTTTTTTGTTATTTAAATAAGATAAGTGTATTTAATTCAATGTATCGTTACTAGAAATAAGCATTGTTGCATAACTGTATGTTTTAATTTCTTTACTGAAACCCACCAAAGGCATAAGATTATTTAGGTATATATATTGATAGTTAGATTAATTGATAAGATTGAATATTCAGTTTACAGTTAACTAGCATAATGCCGCAATTAAAACGTGACCAAGATGGCTAAAAATCATACGTAAAAAACAGTGCATAGACATTATTTGTTATTTAAAAATATATTGATTTTTTTTAGACGCATAAATTTGATAAGCGGGGTTGCGGGTCTATGTGTTTGAAAGGGCTAATGCTTCAAAAACTTTTTTTTAGGAAAGTATATTGTAAAAAATGCGAATTAAACAATATACTAACAAAATATATTTTTTTTGTCACCATATAAGAATGTTACATGGCGGAAATGTATTATATGCTTTATGCCAAATTTGCACTATTTAAATTATGACGGTCCTTTAATTTAAATTTTTTAAAAAGCAAAAACAAATAATTTAAAAACGTATGTTAGCTAAATATATATTGACAGGGCCCCGATAATTTTATGGCCATTTTTTGGCTTGGGCATTATAAGATTTCTAGCCACAATGGCCATTATGGCCTTTAATGGGGCTTTTTTTACTTTGAAAATGACAAAAAAGTACTAAATAAAATGTTATTTTTAAAGTCAAAAACTTAAAAAATGTAGTTCGTATTAAAAACCATAATATTTTTTTGGTACTTTAAAAGTTTGGTTAAAATAAAAAATTTCAAATGTAAAGAAATATACTATAACTTTTATTTATTTTTTAATTTTGCAATATTTTTTTGGCTGCTTACATTCAATTTAACAATAATTCCGTTGAATTTCCAAGAGTTTTTTACTGGTATAAAACGACGCAAGAAAATCTGACACATATAAGTAATATATAAACCATGTACTTAAAAACATAGATGATTCTTGTTTTCTTGCTACTTAGATTTTTTTAAGTTTGTATTTACAGGTCTTTAATATGCACGGCTTTATATTTTTCTTTAAACAGTTTGCTGATCCTTCTACAGGAACATGGTTGAGTAAATGGCCATTTTACTTTTTCGTTTCCAAAGACCCTGTTCGTTTTTCATTGATATTTTATTCTTGCTTTCTTTTTTTTTTAAAACAGGGCACATTTTATATATACGAAAAAAGTATATTATAATACTAAATAAAATTCTTTTTTTTTATTTTCCTCTAGGGTTTAACAGTTATTTTGTATGTTTGAAGCTCACGATAGACTGTAACCTTATTTGCGGGTTCAAATAAATAAATAAAATCAAAACTTTCTGAATTATTAATAATCATATTATGGGTAATACAATACGGCGTTTCAAAAAAACTATTTGGGCCCAAAAATGCCATATATTACATAGCACGTACAAATTTTGCATATTATTTACATGTGCCCATGTATACAGGAGCAGTTAAACTTAACAGAATTCTTTTCTGTGTTAAAAAACATGGTAAATGCTTGTAATGTTTTTTTAAATTCTTACACCAAAAAACAAGTTTAAAGCACTCATATTTATGCGAAAAAGGTAAAACGTATATTTTACACATAAAACATACATTAAAGCCTGTTTAAAAAGTAAATATGTCTTATCAGTATAAAATAAAAACAAAACTACATCTAAAAAAAGTTAAACACAATTTGAATATGTAAAGTGTAAATGCTTCAAAATGTGTTTTTAATATATAAAAATATTACTGTAAAGCGAAAATTATAAAATTCTATACAATATGTTTAATCTTGTTGGCATAATATTCATTAAATTAGTCATTATTCGTTAATTTCTGCACATACCAATGTTGATTTACAAAGCGTAAACAGTGAGAAAAAGATGCATGTTCTTAAAAATTTAATAGATGGTTTTTGTACAATTTTGAAATCACAAAATGACGTTTTTTTAGTAATATATACTAAAACTACAAAAAAAAAGAAAAAAAACCCTTTTGATAGTGTTTTAAAAAGAAAAGTGTATATAGAGTGTGTACCCTTTTTGTGTAAAAAATCTATCGTTTTCTATTTTTAAAAATTTTTATGTATGAATTTATGGGATAAAAGGTTTTTATAAGGAACTTAGTATGTATTCTTGTCAATAGCACTTTTTTTTTGTTTCGAAAAAAAGTCCGATATAATTTGTAAAAACAACTAGACATAATTTTTTTAAAAGTTTACGTACAATTAGGTACAAAAACAAGGTGTTTAATCTAAAATCTATCGAGGATAATGTTTAATTTTAATATTAACAGCATTGACTCAAGACTATAGAATCATATAGTATATAAAAAACAAAGTGATTAAGACGGTAAAATTGGATTTATCTAGATAAACCTCCTCGTGTTTTTTATAAGATGAGCCCGTGTCCGCTTTATAAAAACACGTGACCCTAGGTAAAAGCAAATAAAGTAACAAATTATTATAATTTTTTTGTAAGGTAAGCTATCGGATATTTTCTTTTGCAGGTAAAAAATAACTAAGTATTAAATCTAGAAATAAAAAAAGCCAAACAAAAACAATAACACATAAAAAGTATAAAAAATTCATATCTAAAAATACTTTTGTTACGATATATGCACAGACAGGTATTTTTGTATAGTCACAACATAGTATAAAGTAATTAAATACGTAATTTGTAACATAAAGAGACAACAATTTGCTTTTGGCTTAGAACATTCCCTTTTCATGATACAAAACGTTTACTCTTGAAAAATACACACGTTTCTTTACAGCCAAACTACAAAAAAATTGTATGTAAAATTTTTAAAAAAACCTTAAGATGTATAAAGGATATTTTGCCTTTTGCATTTAGTTTTGGCGTGAAACCCGCCTTAACATTTACAGTTTTACAAGCTTATGCTATAAAAACAGGTAATTTTATCAAATAAAAAGCAATTATGTGTTAATTACAAAGAATCTTATCAAAACAGACACCAGAATTTATTACATTGCAGTTTTATATAGGTATTCTGCCGTGGGGACATGTATTAAGTCATAAAGTATATTAATATGAGATTACAACAATTTTTTTGAGTATTTTTTATAGTATTTTTTTTCAAAACGAAACGTATTTAAAACAGGCAGCATAATGTAATTAGAATGCAAAAAGTTTATTATTATTAAAGACACGTATTTTGTGCATCCAAACAGACAAGTCAATCGTTCAGTTCTTTTTCTTATCTAGATATGGCTCTTTCTTTTCAAATCGTGTATTTTATGCAGATTTAAAATATAATTAAGACGATAAGGATACCTTTTACAAATTTGCAAAGTATTTATATAAGCGTAATACGAAGTACAAATTTTTTGTTTTTTGCAAAAAAAATGATATTTACAGTTTGTATCTTTGTTGACATTTTTGTATAAACAAGCGCAACACATGCTGTGTACAACTGCATAAATACAAATTTTTGGAACGGCTTCATCTCGCTGATCGACGAGTTAAAGTAAAACTCGTCGAGGCCAAAATTTAAAAGGGGGTCTCAACTCGTCTGCGGCCAAATAAATCAGTTAGAATTTTTACAGGCATTTGATATTACAAACGTAAATCCGTGATCAATGAGTCGTGATCCCTTTGGTAAATTAGGCCTGACGAGTTTGGCATCAATTTGTCAATCACCGAGTTGAGTGTCTTCCATATTATCAAGTATAAAGCATGTTTTTTGCAAATATTTCTGGTTTGAGAGTATTTCTTAAAAACTTCATATTTTCGAAAACGTTATTTTTTTATGGATTTGATAAAATTACATATGAGACTCAAGGCAAATACTGTTTAAAAAATGTACGATGGGTAATAAAATAAAAAGTCTTTAAATAAACTTTATTTGAATTTCATTGGTTCCCGGAAAAATATGTTTCGTAATATGAACGCATAAATAACCATATTAGGTGATTTTTGTAATTTTTTTGTAGTATTGCAAGGATTTAACAGTGTTTGTGTTTTTAAAATATATCTTTTCTTTATTAAATTTTTAATCGGACAAACTTGCAGTCTAAAACAGGTTAATTCTGAAAGAATTTGTTTCATGTAAAAACTGCATTCTAAAGAATTTTTTCTTAAATTTTTTTTATACGCAAACAAGGTAGCCTCTGTAAAATAATTTTTGCGTTTAATTGATACAGTAAAAACCCTTTTAAAAAAATGTTATTTTTTCTAGATTTTAAATATGTTAGGTTCATTGCTAATCAAAACATTGTTAGAAGATACAAAATAAATGATTGCGTCTAAGCATTATATACATATTTAGATATAAATGTGGCTTTTATCTGCACAGTTTACAAAAAAACTCTAAAAAATGTACTTACATACAGAAAGTGTTGTATATAATTTTAAGGCTACTTAGTTCGTTATTTTTTACACTAAATTATTGTTGATTGACTCATCGGGTACCCCAAAGTATGTTTCAAAAGCAGTAAAAAAATATTTGAATACTTTTAAAAAATATTTTGGACTGCTGTTGATACAAAAATACTACTGCTGAAATTAACATTTAATTTTGTAAAAATTTTTACATATTTTTCAGTATTAAATTATTGTCTTCTTTAGGTCTACTATGGTTTTTAATAGCAAAAAATGTTTTCGATTTATTGAAAACCTTAATATTGACGTTTATAAATATATAAACCCTATATAAAGTTTTTTTTGGCAATCTTGATCTATGAGAATGACTCTTTTTTGGTAGTCAGTTCTCAAATAAGATGGGCATGGCAAAGTTTGTAGTACAATCACGGAGTGTAATGGTAGTTATTCTATTTTATTATATTTACAACAAGTAGACGTTTGTGATTTTGTTAAGGATTCAAGTTCGCACAGGTTTATTTTATGTCACTGTTACATGAAACTGCATTAGTGTCACATAGATAAACTTCACTATATATTTAGTTTTAGTACAATGCCGGATTCAAAGTAATTTGCAAATTTTATACTTTTCGTGGCAGTTTTTAAAATGTAAAGTAGTTTTATTGTTCACCCAAAAAATATTTTTTTTTTTTTTTTTACAGCTTCATTTATAAAAGGCAAAGGAAACAAATTTTGCAACTAAATCAGCGTTTTATGCACAACAAACCACTGTTAAAACTCGCAAAGAATGACATTTTTGTAAATTTTGCAATGAAAATAAAAAGTATAAGTAACAAAAACACAACAAACTAACAGTGAAAAGTTCAAAGTATTATCAATGGACATGTAAGCTTACAAGCCGAGAATTCAATTACGGTAGAATAATAAATATTATATTTTTTGTTTTTTTTTATAAACTTTTTCAGGATGGTTGTTTAATCCGTGTAAATAATTTACATAGGCAAACAAATCAGACAATATGTAGCCTTTATATGCACAGTGGATGCATAAAGCTTTACAAAAAGTGTTTTATATGGTATATTCCTATTTTACAATTTACGCTTCTTTTGTATCTGGAAATTTAATTTTGCGTTTTAAGGTATTTTCAAAGTGTCTTTATTTACTTTTTGATGAATTCTGTGGGTCTTATATTTTGCATGATTTTAAATTACAAGATATAATGAAATGACGAATTTCCGTTAAAAGATAGTAATGCGTCACAAAGAATCAAAAAAAAAAAATGTCATGTGTCATGTTAGTGTTGATTACGGTCAGATTGCCTTGTTAAATTTATAGGTTAGTGATTGTTTATTATATCCCATATTTCTCTTTACCATTTTCCGAGGTAAAAAAACATGAAAGTTACAAGAATTTGCAAAAATAATTTTTTTTATCCGCAAATGCGGCATTATGTTGCCCCAATAATAAGGCTGCATTTATACTCGTTCTATTATGGGCAAATTTTCTTATCAATAATGTTATACATAGAAAATTGTTTTTTAAATTACAGAAGTAATTTTAAACCTACTCTTAAAAAAAAACCAATATTGATATCCTGAGTATAAGCAAGAAGCCAAAAAATATTAGAAAAATAGCGTGAAAACGCACTTACAATTCTAGAAATGATGCGCGTTGAATATAGGTGACGATTAGTTTTTTTTCCCTCCACAAGTAAAAAAAGTAAAGTCTCCAAAAGTAAAAAACTGTGCAAATATATGTCTATAAAAAAATATACATCCAAAATGATTTATTTGTTGTACTTTAGTATGTTTTTAAGTTTTATAACTCCGCAAAAAAAGTCTGCCGAGTTTCCTAATTTTTATACCTATGTACAGATGAGATATAAATAATATGAGCCAAAAACATGTAATCAGTTAATTTTGATTTTTTTTAGTAAATATGCAAGACCATATATAGAAAAAACAAAGAGAAACATATTAATAAAACACCCAGTCCTGTAAAACTAGAAAAATTTAAAAACTTGACGAAAAATTACATTATCTTTTGTATTACGTCATAAAATAATTGTAAGCGAAATAAATAAAAGGATTGTTATCAGGGTTGCCAAAATGTATATATTTTTAAAAATTCTATTTTTTCGCGATATTATGTACGTGTTTTTTCGATGGTATATTTTTTGGTATATTGAGTATATTTGATAGTTTAAAGCATACTCTGAATTGTATTTCTTGTGTATAAAGAATAAATTTTATTCGGTTTATGGAAACCTATTTTTTAAAACAAAGGCCATTATGAGAAAAGTAAATAATTTTTATGCAGTTTTGCAAAATGAAATAACAGTTTTATATTTATCAAAGATTCAGGCAATGTATATACATTTAACCTTGCTGTAATGGCGGTTTCTGGTTACTTAGTAACGGTCAAAAAAATTTAAGAATAAACATTGTTTTTTTGTTTAATAGTTTTATTATTGCTTTAAGAAATTAATTTTGTACGACTATGCTCGACTGCTTATATTTTTTCTACATTCTACAACTAGAAATGTTTTTTTTTTCTCATTAATCTCGTACTCATATTAAACTTATCACATTTTGTAGTATATGATACTCTTACAAAAAATCAGTCTAAACCTTGCATGAAATTGATTTAAAACGATTGATAATATTTTTTTATGAGTTAAAAACTAAAATGCATTGCAATAAAAAGTCTTAACGCAGCTCAATACGCTTTCAACGCTTTTCAAGCTTTTTTTTATACTTTAGCCCTTTAATTATTGCTTGCCTGTTTAAGTATTACCGGCGTTGTAATATAAAAACGCTTTATTGAGGTCTCAGAACGCTACAGTAATAAAAGAACCCGGTAAAATTATAATATACTACTGTTTTATTTGCCCATTAGTTGCAAAAAAGATAACAAAATTACAACAGAAATGCCTGAACTATGTAGAAAGCAATTTAAATACATAAAAAAAGGTTTTTGCATTTCTATATTAAATTTAGAATCAATAGCCAACATCGAATTTAAAAAAATGTATAAAAAAACTGCATATAAAATTTTAACATTTTTAAACCATATAAAAATTACCTTTTTAAAATTAAAATGCATAATCGCTGTTTTTTTTTAATTTAAATGTTTTTTTTTTTAGTAAAAAACTTTTATATGCATTAACATAGATTTTTTATCAAGAAAATAAATAGTATATTGATGTCATATTTGGAACTGATTTACATACAAAATTCAGTATAATGTCGGGGCAAAACTATTTATTAAAATTGCTGTTATATGTGATCGTATTGTTGACCGCTTAAGCAACAAAAAAAATAGTTTTTACATATTTATAACGCTGATTTTTGTATTTTTTTATATGCTTTTCATGTATATTTTGTAAGTAACTATCAATTTACTACAGCAAGTGTTTAAATATTAGAAAGTCTAAAGGTTTACAGTTTATTAAAAAATATAAGAATTTAAAAGTGTTTAGATTTTTTTGAATCAAAAAAAATAATTACTACTTGTTGTTAGAAAAAAACCTCTACATAATTTGTAAAACCATAAAGCCGGTAAAATGTATAGATATAAAACAAACTTTTTAAAATGTTTTTACGCAATCAAAAGTGTTATTTGCAATTTCTACAGTCTATATTACAAAAGCTTGGTTTTATAGTACTTTCAACATATTATATATACATAAAATACAGCCTTATGCCCTTTATATGTTTAATATGTTATAAAAGAATACTTTAATATATACTATTTATAAGTGCAAAGAGCAAAGTTGCTTGACATCCCATATTACTCCTACTGTAACTAAGCAACATGCAGTAAAAAATACAAAGTAGTGGCATTTTTACACTGTTACATAAAAACCCGGCACCTTAATTTTATTTCTTGTGCCTTTTACGGGTACACTATACCTACAAGAAAAACAAAACATAAAATTAGGCTGCAAACAAAACGCGGCATAATAGCTTGTAAAAATTGCAATGTATGCACTGTAATATCGATAAGGATAAAAAGTACAAGAAATCATTTTTGTACACATCTTTTTTACAGGCGCGTACCAAGGAGGAGGGGGTGGGGGGTAGGAATTCCCTGCTTATAAATAATTATACGCACGTTAACGGGGCAGGGGCGTCGTGCAGTGATTTTTTTTGGCATTTAAACTAGCAAAATTGCGTGTAAATTATGCAAAAAAAATTATCCATTTAAATCATCGAAAAACAAGGTTTTATGCCAGTATTTTCTAAAAAACAGACTACCCCGGAGCGATAAAAAACTAAGTACGCCACTACTATCGTATAAAAAAATCTATAGCTATAAAAAAAACAAAAAATGATTTTTGTTTATTTATACAGTAAAAATTTGCATTTTAGCGTTAAAAAGACTAGAATAAGAAGTTTATGTATATAAGGGTACTTTTAATGCAACCATTACGCGTTCGATTGCAGTCATTCAAAAAGTTTGCATTTGATCTGATTAACTGCAATTAATTTTTACTTTTTTTGCGATCAGCCTTAAAATTTGCAGATTATCTTGACGATTAAAATTCACACAGGACATTTTGGCTTTAAATCTTGCCGAATTGCAATTAATATTAACCTGTTTGCAACTTAGCTTGTCAAAAACAGTAAAAAACGCAACAAATACAAATAATCTAACCTTTAAAAAAAACAAGAATAAATTATTTTTTAATACATTAAAAAAAAAATAAATTTTTCAAAAAAGTAAAAATTTTACTCGCGCTTGCGCAGCAAAAATTAAGTAAATTTTTAAATTTTTTTTAAATAATAAATACGAACTTTCATTGTTTATAAAGTTTTTTAAGATAAAAAAAACTTAATTTATGCATATTTGGTGAATGATTTTGTGATATATCAAACCACAGGCAAAAAATTGATTGTCGTTGCTTTTTGTTTACAATAAGAAGTGTTTATTGTAGTTTTTGTATTTTCTAATATAAAAAAAAAAATAACTAGCAAAAAATGAACTTAATAAAAATCCGTAAACACTTTACAGTTTTTCAAAACAAAAAGAAAAGACAACTGATTTGTTACTAATAGTTCGTAACATCACATAATAGATAAACCAACCACGCGCAATAATAAGGCTTTATTTTAAAGTCTAGAAAATACTAAAAAAAATACAAAATTCGATTGTTTCATGTTTAAATATCTTTATCAAACGAATTATTGCTCCGCAGGCGCGGGTAACATTTAACCCCCATTGAAACAGTTTTTAATAATAGAAATAAGATATCGAATATTTATCCTGGTTTTTTGTTTAAAATATAATTTATTCTATCCCTTTTTTGTTTCTTTTTCGTTCGCAAATTAAATGCAAACAAAATGATATTGATCGCAATTCAACCTGATCAAATGTAATCATGCCAAGTTTGATTGCAAAATCGTCGATGCTAATGCAAATGATCACGATTGTTTGCAAATCAGTCGATGTGTATGCAATTTGTTGATATTGAATAAATTCGTCAAGATTCAATGCAATTGTTCTAGATTCGTTGCAAATATTTCAGGATAAAACGATTTTTCTATTTATTTTTTTAGAAAAAAACTTACATTAAATAATATTTTACGCAATTGTTAAAAATTTTCAAGAATTATCATTAAGCGCAGTTTTGAGTCGCACGTATCTATAGCGGTAAAAACTAGAAAAAGCAAGCTTTTCAAGTGTTACCTTGTCTTTTCTTTTTTGTAAAGGATCAAGTACTGTAATTTACCGTAAATCAAAAAAATGAAAAAGCTGGAAAATGAAGTTTGTTTACATATTAAGGTTTAAAAATTGTTTTTATCTACAAAAAAATCTTTATTGTTGGAAAAGTACGGTATATACGCATAACGACGCGTATAAAAGGTTTTTTTTATAAAAAAGTTTGCAAACTTGGTAAAAAACCAAACACTGGTGTATGCAACACAGATTTTGTTTTTGGTTACAATACAGTGTGTATATTTTATATAATTAGTACGTTGTTACCCAGTACCAACATGGTTAATAAAACTTACTGCGATAAAATTTTTACGCTGCAATAATATGAATTCTCGCAAAATGAGGTCCACGAAAATGCATGGCTAACCAACGTTGTATAAATGTTCCGTAATCTAACAATATCATAACTTTTATAAATGCTACATATGTTGCTTTGATTTGCACATATGTAATAACTGTATATGTATTTGAGAATACTCGGCAAAATTTGGGTTCTATACCTTTTTCTTACGCATAAAAACACATTCAAAAAGCTAGCGACATTAAGGTAAGCCGATCTGATATTTGTATAATTTTTAATTTTTTAAAAAAATATTTTTGCAAAAGGTTTGCTGATAAAAAGTACAAATTTGACATGGAAAACCAATAATACTTGGTTTAAATATTGCACAATAATTAAATTTTAGTGTTTATACCGATCTATTTTTGATAAAAAAACCAAACCAAATACGTACTAATGTGGTTACTAACCTCATGTTTGACTCAAAAATTTTCTAACGTATTATTACGCTTTTCTTAAACGTCTTGTAGATATAAGATGGGCTTTTACGGACAGGAAATTTTTTTACGCAATTAAGATAAGAATTACTCGATATTAAACCCCATGTACCCATCTCATATAACAAAACCAACTTTAGTAATATGTAAGTAAATAAATCTCAGTATTTGTTGTAAAAGTGTAAATATAAGTTTTTTTATACAAGTTCAATTGTAAATGATGTATGAAATCGTACGTAAATAACAAATAAGCATTCACATACAAAGATTAAAGCTTTCGCCTATTTTTGCAAAACAATCTAGTTTTTGCGCCAAATTTTAGAAGCATACGTCTGGATATGACACGGGGGCGATAAAGTTTTTTTGTTCTATGTCTTTTTTTGTACTTTTTCATATATCGTGAAAAAGACCTGTTAACAAAAAACACTGCAGTTGAAAAAATAATAGTCTTTTTTTTTATGCAGTATAGAGCATTTAATATAAAAAACAATTTTTCTTTAGCGGGTGCAGAGCATTCAAGACTTTAACGATTTTGACAGGGGTCTGAAACGTTTTGTTGTTACACAAAAGGGCTCAGTACAAATTTAAAAGTGTTTTAAGCTTTTTTTTTATTTTTTAATTTTTTTTTCTTTTGATTTTTCATTATAACAATATTAAAAAAAAATCTACTGGTAGTGCAAGCAAGCAAATTCTGCATCGCTAGGCAACAAGATAACCCGCCTCTGTCTCCTTGGGCCTCCACTGGCTTTAAGGTATTAACACAAAAAAGATTATAATTTTGTAACCACGAGGTTACAGTAATAAAGTACTATTTATTTTTTACGAAGTGTTTTTCAATCTGGAAAAAATATTTATTATCAAAATTTATATCAGTAAAATTTGCTGTCAATGAAAAAGATCAACCTTTATATCAGTTCAAAACAATTTTTACAACCCACATAACAGCAAGTTACGCTTTATAGTTTTTTTTACCATGTATAAAATGTTTTTATGCATCAAAAAAAAAATCTTAGAATTTATTTTTTTTTAATTCGAATAATTAGTAAATTATAAGGATGTAAAATTTTTAACAATCATAATAATATAAGATATATTTCGCTTATTAAAAAATGCTAAAGTAACTTAATTTTGTACTATTTTTTACATAATCCCATGTTTTTTATATAGGGAAGGGGTTTATAGCTCATCGATAAAATGTAAAAAACGAGACGATAAGTACCTACGCTCTAACATATTGCAAATAAATATATATTCATATGCGTCATGTAAAAAAAAAAATAATATGGATTACACTGAATTTAAATTTTTTAGTTTTTTTGCAACAGATGTTTACGGTTTTTACAAAATGTTTTAAATTTATAATATCCATAAAAAAAAGTAAAAAAAAAACAAATGCTTTTTTTTATTATCAAAGCATATATATAAAATATTTTGCTTTCTCTTCATACGTAATTTTTTTTTAGAAAGTTTTTATATGGATTATCATTTGCTGACAATCACTGAAGTTATACGCGGTATTTATAGCGAACTACCGCATGAATCGAAAAACAATAACTAAGCCTTTACATGCGCAGAATTTGCGTTTTTATTTGGTAGAACCGCTGTATTGAGATGTGCGACCAACAAAATACGATTTTTTCTATTTTATAAATGTGCTTTTTCTGCAAATACTAATTTTTTATAGCTTAAGAGAATAAAAATTAGATCTAAATCAGTTCACAAATTTATTTTTATAGTGAAACGCTAATTTTTTTTTTTAAATCCGAGCAAAACCCTTCAAGACAATAAATACAACCAAAAAACTTATACATGGAAACAAACTTGACTAAACAGTCATCATTGATTCGTTATCGAGTTTTACACGTCACGTATATCTGAATAAAATTGAAAAAATGTATAACGCTTCATGTCTATTTTAAAAAGCTTCCGGTATTATTTGTGTTAACAAAAATACTTGTAACGAACAGATGTAAGCTTTACGCAATGTAAATGATATGCGAATTTTTTTAAAAAAACAAAAAAAGTATATTTTAATATATATATACATTATATCTGTAAAAAATGTTACTGCAAAAACGCAAACAATGACAGTGAAACGTTAGCAGTACCAAGAAAAACATTTTCTATACATCGGTAACCAGAAGCAAAGGTTCCTCGACATGTTTCCGCACGTTAAATTACTTTAAAAAAGCTAAATATTATTTTTTAGCCCGTAGGTATTTTGATGTATTTTTTTGCAGCTTTGTAAGTATAAATTATGTAGGCCGTCTTTTTTTTTTAGTTTTTTGATCACAACCACTAATCCGATTAAGTTGTTTAACATTTAAATTATACAAGTATTAAATAAAAATGGCGATAATTAGGCAAAACGAAACTGACGAAAATACCAAAAGAGAACATAAGCAATAGTAATACTATCGAACTTAAAAATTTTATTTTTAATAGATCAAGTAAATTTATTACGATAAAAAGGGTAGCTAAGAATCAAAAAATTTTTTCGTTAGTTTTTCTGTGCCCTGTCTTATTTTTCAATTATCCAGTCGAACTTTATTAATTTGGTTTTTTTAAAAACCCGCCAGCAGGCAAGTTTTTGGCCCAAAAATAAATTTTTCGTTACACAAAGACACCTCGCCACAGTTATAAAGGCAATGATGGTAATGTTTGTGAAAAAACGTGTGTGTGCAACATTTAGTTATAAGCGAGGGTAAAAATAAAAAGGTATGCGTAAGGTGTAAGTTTTGAATATGATGTATTTATACAATAGTTACCTATTATTTATGTGCTGTTTCAGGCGCGGTGCCCTGCTGTGCGGTTGGTACGATGCTTCTGGCTGCAGATCTGTTTTCTTTACAGCTGCATATATGATATTTTTTACAAATTTGATAAACCTCTTTTAATTTAGAACTTGGACAACTATTTAGTATTTACTTTCTAATATGGAATATTTTTAGTGTTAAAAAAAGATCATAATTGTGCTAGCTGAAAAAAAAAATAGCTTCAGTGCGCATATCTTCTAACTTAATCACCAAAAAATACCTCTTTGCTCTGTTTTTTTTAATTTTTAAAAAAACATAAAAAAAAATTGGCTTTAGTTCTTTAACATTAGTAAAAAAAACTGAGATTGCTTTATTGACGTCATTATTGCAAAATAAAAAGAACTTTTTTTGGCGACAAAAAAAAAAATGTTATTCTATAGTAAAGGAATAAGAATCTGAAGGTCTAAAAATAGCACAAAAAAAAATTTAAGATTTTATACATATCTTATACCAGAAGAAGTAAATTTAAATGCATCTTCGGCCGTATTTATATGTGTTTAGTACTGATATATCGCTTTATATTGTATAAAAGTGCACAATAAACCACCAAAAAAATATAACCAAAAATGGCACAAAAACAAACAAGAAGAAGTTATAACCAAATTCGAAAAATTATGGGTGTGTCCTGTGCTAAGAAAAATCGGTATTTTTACTTTTTCATTACATTTGTAACATGCGTGTCTGGTTCTTAACAGTTGCTTTTTACGCGTAACAGTTTTAAAATGCGAAACGGTTTTTCGTGTCTGGTTTAAGCGCAATTGTGCAAAAATTTATTTTTACATTTCTTTTATTGCATCCTCTTATTTTGGGGTACCAAAAAACATTACCGCGTTACAATATTCTTTTACGTACGCCTAAATACATAAAGCTTAGGAAAAAGTAATGTAGGAGTTTTAAAGACAACAGTTACATTTGAATAAACACAAGGAAAAGTTTCTTACGTAAAAACTGTGTATATAGGAAATATCTATTACGAACCAGACACGTTTGTTACATATTTAGAAGAACCGTTACGCAATGGAACTTATTCTTGTATTTCAACACGACCATTAAATAGATTAAAAATTATTTTTTTTTAGAAATGTTTTTATATTTTTGCACTTTCTTTGCTTTTCAGTTTTTTCACGGGTTGACATTTTATGCATTGTTATTTATTTTGAGGATTTTAAGGCTAGGATAGCATATTTGTTTAAATTCATATAAAAAAAATTGATTGACTATTTGATATTTGTGCTTTTGGGACCGTTCGAAGGGAGTATATTTTTTAAATATTATGTAAAAATTGATTAACGTATGGGTTTATATAAATTCTTTTGATTTGGAGTTCATTTTTTGACTAGTAAACACTTAGGGCGAATCTGGATTCAAAAAACCATTTCTTTTTGTCACACACTAAAAATTTAGAAGAAACTACCGAATCTGACTTTACTAAAAGAACTATTTCTTTTTCGATCAATTTAATCAAAAGAAACCACTGTATCTGGATTTATATCAATTAAAATTTGTCGATTTTTTGCTCCGTACAATTACACAATTTATAATGCTATTTTTATCTGAATGCAATCAAAAATAAAAATAAACCGATCAATAAAACGAAAGCCAAGATACACTGCGCAAAAAAATGCTTGTTCTGTCACAATTTTAAAAAATATCAGAGTCTATTTATTTTTGCGCATTGTCAAATATAGTATTGCATATATAGTCATCTAAACTCGTTGATTTCAAGAATAATTTATTTTATCTTGCGATGGCTTTTTCTTTATTGTCATTTTTGTAAATACGTAAGCAGCGCATTCTGTAGATTCCTTTTTTGTATCTTTAACAAAAGATTTTTTAGTATTTTATATATAAGTATATTTCAGAGTGTGTTCATTACTTTCACATAGGATTCAAAGAAAAAAACATGAAATATTGCACCAAGTAAGGTGCTAAAAATTTATAACATCACAAAAGTACCGAAAGTAATAAAGGTGTATTAGAAAGTTTTATAAACGTAGGAAATTATAATAGATTCAAAAATTTTTAGACCTAGTTTTCATTGTCTATTGATATGTAATAGTATATGATTATTTTTCGCCGCATAAAAAAATATTATAAAACGGGAATTATATACAGATCAATACAGAATGTACTTTAAAGACGTAAGTTTTACTACTATTACTGTTTTAAGATAATTTTTTTAGCTTTAAATATTTCTCAGAAGACAAAACTACAATAAATTATGGCAATGTTTCAAATTATTATTTTTACTTGATTTTTTTCTGCTCTATTTTTTTTTCCAAAGCTAGAGTGGTATCCAAACTTTATATAGGGTATCCAATTGTAGGAGTTCCTTAAAAATGATTTTTTAGTAAGAAGTAAATCCAAAAAAATCTGTGATATGCATAATATACCTTTTCTCACAATTTTTATGTTTTTTAAAAACTTTTAAAAGTACCCAGTAAACTTCCAATATTTCCCCTTTATTCGTAAAATAGGGAAGCCTTTGTATTCTAGTATCAATAATGTATTACTTTGACCAAACCCAATTTATAAGATACACAACTGCATTTTAATGTCTTTATATGATTTATTTACAAGACTCAAGTTTTTCTATAGTATCTTTTAATACATTGATCTTGATTCCTATGTAATTACGCTGATACAACATGGCATTTTTTTGGGTTGTTTTCTAATACCTTTTTTATCCCTATCATAAATGCTGTGTTTTTTTTTTTCCATTGACATACGATATAATATTTATGCAAAAGAAACTGTAAAAGAAATACAGATGGACTAGTTTCTTTTTCTCTGTACAAAAAATATAAAAAAAAAAATGATTTCTTTACAAAGAATACATTCTTACAAAAACTGTTTCTTTTTAAGTAAATCCAGATTCAATAGTTTCTTTGACACGAAAAAACCAGAAAAGAAATAGTTTCTTCTAAATCCAGATTCGCCCTTAGTTATTTATATTATTGTTCTATTTTACATTTTATATGATTTTAAGGGGTTTTTTTTGGTATTTAGGTGTATTTTTTCCGTATATTAAAAATCATATAAAACGGAGTATAGAATGATATAATAGAAAATATCTATGTGTATAAATGCAACAAATATAATACTTTCTCATTTTTTTCGTTCTTCCTTAAAGCATTCAGAACTGGACCTTCAGAATATATAAAAAATATTAAGTATAAGAATACTAACCAAAACGACAAAAACTTTTTTAGTACAGTAAATTACAAAAAATGATATTTAGATACATACAAAGGAGAGTTATACAGCAAGAAAATAATATTGTTGGTTTTTCTACTGTTTCATGTATATTTTGTCAAAAAAATGTTTATTTAATAAGATCTTTGCTCATTTTAAATTCTATGTTGACTTTTTATCGTTTTTCACTTTGTGCTCGTATACTTGCGTAACAATTTAAAACTGACTTTATATTTGCGTCATCTGCAAGTTGTTTTTATCACACGTAAAACGGGTCTGAACAATATTTATTACAAAATGGCGATGGAAAAAAAAGCAAGGCCACAAAAAAGTGCATTTTTAGTAGAGGAGGCAATATATTTTTTTTAAAATAATTACATGCAATGGTTTATTTTACACTTATAGTGTTGTGTACTGCAAGAGCAAGATCTCCCGATACGGAAAAAAAAAAATTATATGGGGCAAAAATACAAGCACAACTTATGACACAACACTTTCTCGGGCCATAAAAACATGTCTGGTTTTTAAAAAATGTAACGTAAAAGTCGCAACGAAAAAAATAAAAAATAGTTTATTTTGATTTCAGTTATTTAAAATTTAAAAATGATACTTTTTTTTCATACTTTTTCGGTAAAAAGTGTCTCAGTTTACGTATATTAGACATACTGCGAAACAAATAAAGCAAAATTTTGCCACGAGTATACGAATGTATAGCATACTAAACACAAAACAGTTTTTGTGTTACTTATTCTTAATCCTTGCTATTTGTCCTTATAAAAAATTAAAATCTATACAGAAAAAAACACAACATATAAAAGGTATACCTCTTAAAAAGTCATATGGTCCGTTAAGAAGCATTTTCAATATGACATTGTAATAAACTTGTACTTATAGCTACTTTATATGCTAGTAAAAATATCAACGAGACAAGTTTTTTGGTACAAACTATGTACAGAAACGTTACAATGTTCTATAACGAATAATTGTCGCTCTTTCTAGATTTTGCTTTTTGCCCATTGACTTTTATTGATACTATTCTAGATAATTTTTACGTTAAAAAATATTTTAGGATCAAATATACGTAGATCAAGAGTAAAAAAGTCAGGATTCGTGTCAAGTTTAAAACCAAAAACACGAATAATATAAGAAAAACAAGCTGCATGGGCCAAACCCAAGCTTATAATTTTTTTTACGTGTTTAGAAAAAAATCTCGATAAAAAGAGCATTTAATAATTATTGTGGCCTGCGCAGCGCGCCATCCGCGTCCATCCCGTCTATAGGCAAGATAGTGACAATACGCGAAAAACTTATATATGGCAAAAATATAGAAGGTGTTTTGTTTTTAGTAAAAAATATATTTTTTTTTAAAAAGCGATATTTATTGGTTTTACATTTTTTTATAAAATTTTTAAAAACACAAAACAAAACATACATTTTGTGTGTATACAATTTAATAGTTGTGCATTAATTTTTTTTTATATTTTGGATATTTTCGTTGTTTTATTTTTTGATTTTCTACGCCCAAGACGGCAGGCTAGCGCGGATGGCGCATTGGCGCGCCACGATTATGTTTTAAACTCAATGGGTTTATCTGCATACAAAGTCAAATTTTCTTGTGCAAATATACAAAAGAAAAATATATATTGTATCATAAAAAGATATCAGGCATTATTGTGTCTTTTTTATAGCTATATGTTATAAAACTAAATATGTGAGCAGGTAAGTTCTAGACCATGCAAAATATATTCTTTTTGCTCAAAAAAGCAAATATGTACGTTTTGATAATATATTTTTTACGATCACATCTGTTTTTTTTGCAAGAAATGAATACATGTTAAAAAAAGTTTATACACGATCTACAACAAAAGTACAAATTGCGTATCTTTAGGTTAAAAAAATTACAAGTAATTATATTTTGGCTGCATAAACTGCTTTGCGTCTTTTGTTCTTTCGGATAAATCTCTTTTTAATTTTTTTTTGACTTTTTGCGTATTAATTGCACAACAAAAAACATATTTTCTAAACCTGCTCAGTTCTGCATTTTTTTTCTGACCTTATTGCATATCTGGCAATGCAGGTCTATGTAAAGACTCTTATGATATGTATCTAAATATTTTAAATAACCATGATAAACTGTAGAAAGAAAAAACCCGAACAGTGTGTTTGTACTACCCTACTAGAGGTGCATGTGTATAATTTCAACTGACAAAAATATATTTTTAGCACCTCGAAGGGGAAAAATAAAATAAAAAACCCGTATTTACAAACATTCTTTTTTAAACAGAGTGTTATCTGTGTGTTAAATACGTACGTGCTAATTTTACTTTTTAAGATTTTATATTTGATGAGCATTTTTTGCTTAGTCTTGTAGATTAGTAAAAAAATTATTTTTCGGCATTACATAAAAACTAATAGTATTAAAAAGTATATAAGGCCAAAAAAGGCTATATGTGCGCATTACACAAAGGATTTTTACATAAGTTTGGTTACAAATTTTACCAGAAATTATATTTTATGTGTCTAAAAACATATTTATTGGTATATAAAATACAAGCAATGAACCCTTTTTCTACTAGTTAAAGTATAAATATCCTGTAAGATCCCAAACATGCTTTTGCGCGTTTTATGTTTTGTTAGTATTGATAATACCTTTTAAATGTATAACGCTTTAACAGAAAAAAAAACAGCGTATTGTCGCAAAGCTTTAAGCAATGACGCAGTGCGCTTACGCTGCAGTTTTTGTATTTATAGTTAGGCATTGGTTACTAGCTAACGACATTTGTTTTTTTTTGTTAATACATTTTTTTAATCAATTGCAAAACTTACATGTTGTGCATTTTAATTTAGAAAAAATGCTATTTTAGAATTGTATATATAAACTTCGTTTTTATGACTGCATACTATCTGTAAGTTCTATATTACAGATAACTCGCTTGTAAAAAAAAGATATGTATTAAAAAGAACCAAAATCATACACATAGATTTTTTATAAAACTATACGCAAAAAAACTAAATGTAAGGATATTTTACTTTTTTATGACATATACATATAACAAGATTTTTGTAACAATATAAAATCCACAAAATTTATATAAAGTCGGTAGTACAATTTGCAATGCGATAATGTGCGCATCTAACAAGACTAAATAAACGGTACATTTAAGTAATAGAAATAGTTGTTGCAAGCTTTTTAAGGAGTCCAAAAGATAATTAAACACAAACTTTTTGCTTTTAGAAACATAATTGAGAAACAAACTAGAAATATACAAAAACAAGTAATAAAAAACGGCCCTAGTTGGACAAATTGTTCACGCAAAACGGCGAATTATTTTTTTTGGTCTACGTTTGATTTGGTATGCGCGCATAGTAAATATATACTTACATTTTTTTTATTATAAATAGTGTGGACGGCAAGAGGACGAATTCTGCTGGTTATATACCCTTTAGTTGGTTTTGTTCACAATGTGCTTTTTTTGCATATGAGAGGTCAGTATGGTGCTTTTTAGTATAAATTGATGTTTTAAAAAACCAATACAAGTTTTAAAAAAAAATT
Source organism: Agrenia bidenticulata (assembly GCA_034694785.1). Classification (NCBI taxonomy): domain Eukaryota; kingdom Metazoa; phylum Arthropoda; class Collembola; order Entomobryomorpha; family Isotomidae; genus Agrenia; species Agrenia bidenticulata. Next base: position 47,737 of record JAQFYM010000213.1, on the reverse strand, counting down.
ATGAACACTAGAGGTAATCAAAAATTACTTATTACTTATTATGCTATATATTAATATAAAACACACCCATTGCTATAGATAAAAAAACAAAATTTAACCCGTATTTATATACTAAATACATCAAACGCATATATACTTATAACAAACAACTTTTGACCAGTCAATTTTTTGTGCACAATTATCAAAAATGTCGAAAATTGGTTTGCTATATATTTGCGGCAATTTTTATGTGCCCGAAAGTCAAAAAGATTAATTTATTTTTATGTTGACATTTTTTTAAGCTGAAACCTGTTTTTTTGATGCTAATAAAAAAGTTTACAGTAAAATTTTGGGCTGCAAAACTTACTCTAGACTGGCACTTCGTAACACAAAAAAGACGCAACTGTTAAACGTTTTTTTTCTGCTGTTATAGCGACAGACGAATATATATACATATATTCATTATGATAGTAAATGACATGTCATTTAAATTCGCTTAATCTATTTTTACATACACCAGCTAGATATTTTTTTTTACTACAGTTTTTTGTCTGTAATAAGCACTTATTTTGTCATTGCAGTCTAGTAAGCAGGTCGCTGTAATTTTGGGTCATTGACAATTATACAAAAAAAAAACAACATGGCAAGGGATTTTATGTAGGTTTAAAAATACGCATTTAAACATAAAAAAATATTTTTTTGCATAGAAGAAACATTTCACTTTACTTATATGACATTAAACTTAAATAAACTAGCTTTTTGTTGTAAAAAAACGTGTATTGCACATAAAAGTAAACATTTTGCGCTGCATGAAGTACTTTAATAGCGTTTTTTTTTTTGTCTAATATAAATTTTTTATAATATTGTTAGTATATCCTGCAGAATAAAAGTTGCCAAAATTAGAGTAAAGTTTGTTTCGTCGGTATTTCATCTATAATTACGGATATAGTTTTTATTCTTAAATTTTATTTAACATAAACAAAGAACAAAATAGACGCAGATACTTGCCTAAGCATTACATATAATGTACGCGCAATACAAGTAATTGTACATCTTGTAGACATCAGTCGTGGAAAAGGGGTATACATTACACCGTAAAAAAAACCTAGAGGCATGCCGATTTGCTGTCGTATTTATGAAACATCTATAGCTAATAATTACACGCAAAGAAACTATAGATTACCTTTGCAGGTAATGTAGCAACCTTTTTAAGCAATAACATGTTTATTGCACGCAATCTTTTTTTAAAAACCAATATAAAGGAATATTGTTTCTTTTTTAAAGCTTTTTATACAAAAAGAAGCAAACTAAAAGACGCGAACATGTATTTCTTCAAGTGCAAAATCTGTACAATCGAAAATACGATATTAGTTTTTGTGTTTTTACAAGAAAAAAAAAGCGATTGTGGCAAAAAAAAGGAACAGCAAAGCCTTGTAAAAACGTGTTGCTGCACGAATTGTACGACCTTTATATTTGCGTATATTACCAGTGTTTTTTTTTGTTTGGTAAGGTACGAGTCAAGTAAATTTCGATTTTTTGCCGGGCCTTTTTTAACAAAATGTCATTCCGAAGATACACGTTTTATTGATTACTGTCATCTAAAAGCATAGCAGTTTCAAAAAACCAAATGCAAAAAATCCTTAGTATAAAAAGAAATCTAAGAAATAATATAAGAAATGCAAGTGAGATGACACATGTTGCAAAACACACAAATAAAAATACAATATTACTAGCAGTTTGACGGTTTACATAGATAAATGTGTATATACCATTAAACATGAAACATCAACAATTGTTGCTGTGCATTAAAGAAACAAGGAAAACGGTAGCCCAATAAAATATCTCGATAAACTTTGTATTGCCTTGACCTTAAGTTTTCCAAAAATACATATAAAAATTAAAAAATCTAGTGAAAGGCTGTTTCAAATGCATTATGTTGGTTGGAAATCATCATTCAATACTAACCAGAACCTGTAAAATTCCGACGAAATATTGTCCGCTTTTTTTCTGGATCTCCATTATAAGAATACAAGTAAATAATATATAGCAAATTATATTTATCAATTAAAATTAAACTTCACACAAAAAAATGTTATGTAAAAATGCAACAGTTGTTGCAAAATAGCCGTGTAATATAACTGCCATTGATCGCGCAATAAACAAAGCACCAAATATAATTTTTTACCTTACATATCAATGACATAAAAAAACACCAAAACTTTTAACAGAAAAAAATGCATTGACTGTGAGGAAAGCAAAGAGAAACTACAGCACTAAAATTTTATATAACTATACAGCCAAATAGTATACAAGAACGTCTTTTTTACAAACATTATACTGGTATAATAAAATATATTTAAAATAAAAAAACAAAGCGACACCAATAATATGATAGAATTTTACACGCTACAAACCCCTTAAGAATTATTCTACTACTTTCAGAAAAAAAATTACAAATTAATTTGCGTTACCGCATGATCCATACTGCAAACTAACAGCATTTTGATATTTCTGTTAAGACGTTCTTGTAGAACTAAAAACAACAGGCAAAAAAGTGTACAATACGCGAGCCCAAAAATGAGTGTAATATTCAGGATGCATGTAATAACAAATTTACACTAATTTTCAATAGCATTGTGTCTATCGTAAAAAGGTTGCGTCTGTAGCATACCAAAGTGAGGGTCGGGAAAGGCAAAGGGGCGGAGGGGGGGGGGGAGCTAAACCCTCTTATCCTAGTAAAAAAACTGTGCCTAGATACAAGAAGGGTCTTTGTTTGTGCAGATTTTTATTTGACAAATAAACCTTATATCATAAAATTTATCTATAAACATTTTTTTTCAAATAAATACATATGATTTTTGCTATTTTAATTTGTGTTTTAATGCCAAACTTTGCACAAAACGTGACGCACCCGTATTAAAAAAATTCCCGGCTACGCTACTAGATGCTGCTGCTTAATTCAGCTGTTTATATTGTTCGAAGCAAATATCTTATAGTGAAATAATACAAAGATGCAAAAAAAAAAAAAAAGCAAACGATATTAGTTTGTGTTCAATTAGCGAAAATTTTGCATTAAAGAAATGTTTATACCAAATTTTTTTTTCACATTTAAGTTACTATGTGGCCCTTGTTGCATAATATTATACTTGCATATATTAAGTTTTTTCTACAAACATTGTCAGGTCAAAAGCTTTACCGATTTTTTTTGTCTTTGTGTTACATGAATTATGATTATTAATGATATAAGCAAGAGAACATTGTCTTTTATACTTATAGTTTTTTCTAAGCGCAGTAAAATGTTGTATATGTAGCAGCCTGGATCGTGTACACAATATCGCAAACATATTTAAGTGCTCCACAAATGCATTGCTACGATTTAAAAAACCCTCTTTCTAGAAAATAAAAAATATTTTGTAATTAAAGTATGATCAGATAAATAACAATGCAAAAAAGCTAAATTAACCAAACTAAACGATTATTTAAACCCCAAGACCCGATTCTATAAAACCGTTACATGGCATTAGAACATTATAGTCACAAACAGATGTAAATAAATTCTATGGGTATCAATGAAAATAAAACAAAAACCAACAAACAACATAATCACATGGGTCAGAACACAGGACTACAAAAAATTAGCAAAATGACTCGTTTTAAAAAAGCGGCGGTTGATGTGTATATTAGGTATCTAACTGCTTATCGCAATGGTACTATTTTTTGGGCACTTGCAAATTCAGGTGTATTTTAGTTTTAAAGGTTGATTGTGTTCTGAAGTCATTTTTAAACAAAAAAAGACTTCAATATTATCATTAAACAGTGCTTTAATATATTTTTGATAAATAAGCATCATGAATCAATAGGTACTATGGGGTATAGCAGTTGACAGTAAGTTGTTACTTATGTGTGATAATGACCTTAATGAAACAGAAAATATAAGACACAACTATAAAGGAGCAGAGCTGGTACATGAACGCAGCGTTTTTAGATAAACACAAAACGAAAACATGGTATTTCTGTCTAAATAGGGCATTTTGAGCACATTTTTTTGAGAAAAAACACAAAAAGTGCAGCTGAAAATTTGGTATTTAACAAGATAAAAATATGTACTGACATTAAGCATACGACAAACATATATGACTACAGATTTTATGTTGATTAAACGATATATATATAGAATGCCCAAAACAGTTGTCAATTCTGCTTCTTTTTGATCTTCAGGTATAGAGTAGAGATTGAAGAGAGTGCTGTTGAATAGATGAAGGTTTATAAGCCTTTTATCAGCAAAAATTTGTTTTCAATATATTATCAACAGGGGTCTTTGATTTCGGTAAAAATCCGAAGAATCTAAATAAGCTTAATTCAGGACATTTTCAGCCTTAGTTTAGGATTTTCGGATTTTACTAGAAATAATAAACGAAATGTGCCTTTTCATGTTTGTATATACTAAGAAAATCTAGAGGTGCGGATATAAGCATAAAATCATATTGTAAATTACAGTCGGAAATAATTTTATTCTTGTAGCATGTAAAAGACAAATTCTTGCACATATCCATACAAAAAACTTGAAAATCGTACAAACAAGCAACAAAATTTTAACAAGGTGGTTTTTATATAAATTGAAAGTAGAAGTAATATTCCTATTTATTTTCGATTATGTTTTATTTTCTGTTATTTTTTTTTTACTTTGACATAATTGTAAAATTAAAAATGTTTCACAGAAGTATTTGAAGCATATAATTAGTTTTCACAGCATATGTAAAATGTTTTTTTTTTTTTTTTTTTTTGCAAATTTAGTTCTTATAGTGTATATCGCGTTTTCTTTATGCTTGAGTCTTTTACGGTTAACCTTAAGTATTTTAAATGCTCAAATGCAAATATGAGTGTCATTTTGGTTACATCTTTTACTACTTAGCATCTAGTAATGCTAAAAACGGCTAAGTAAAATCAGTAATAATTTTCTTATGAATGTTTTATGTCACACAGATATTTTTTTGTTTAAACTCTAAAATATTATTTTTTTCTTACGAAAAAATTCTTTATTTAGGGAAAAATTTAAAAATTAATATATGGTTTTTTGACACTTTCCGCAAAAAAATAAAAAAAATACCTATGATTATCAAACGCGTAAGACATCTTACACTGTCATGAATTAACTAATTCCGTACATAAACAAACAAATACAACTATGTATGTACATGTTTTTAACGCGAGTAAAGTGTAACAAGCGTATAAAAGAATATGTTCACACATAAATAGGCTTTTCTTTTACAAGTATGCTGCATGTTGTGATAGTCGACATTAAAGACGATAAATAAAATTATTGTTAATATTGTATTCGATTAAAGTATGATTTTAAAAAAAATAGTATGCTGTTACATGCAAAATGATTAGCAGTTTATAAAAACACAACTGAAGCATAAAAATGTTTTGGTAGGATACAAAACACAGATAGATACGTATATTTACATTGTCAACGAAAAATAAAGTATTTATAAAAGTTTTTCTCGTATGTTTTTACCGCAAATCGTAAAAAATAATAATCAAAATTAAGTTTAAGTTAGATATAGAACACAAATTTTTGTATGGTACGATGAATAGTGTTTTAATATACATTTTAGTTAGAAACCAGAAATAAAATGCGATTTCAATATTTTATTTATGCGAAAAATGTTTACGGCATAGCAGCTTGGACAAAAGAACGACAAAACATACTGTCCAAGATAACAACAGCGTGCAGATAACACGGCCAAAACAGACCAACGATACATAAGCCAAACATTAAAAACTACAAAGAGCCAATTACTACAGAAATAATTATAACCCAATAAAATAAACAATAAAAGGCAAAAAAATACACGAAATATATGTAAAACAAGTATACATATTTTTTTTTAAATATAGAACAAAGCATTTAAAACAAGGTTTGGTTAGGGTACAGTTAGGGTTGGAGTTAGGGTGGGTTCAGGTAGTAAAATAATAAAAAACAAGATATAAAAGAATGTTAAGAGTATAATCCGAGTATCTATTTTTGTTTTTTTATATAGAAAAGATTTTGTAATCCTTTTTTTAGTGCAAAAAAGTGTCTTGGGACGATTTCATCCGTAATCTTATGTGTCTTCGTTATCACTTTTGCATGTGCAGCCTATATAGATATGGTGTTCAACAAGTTTTTTTTTTTGTATATTATGCGTACAGTGCAATTAAAAATTTTTTTTTCTGATTTTTGCGAAGCTTCTTGGTGTTGTGTGTTTTGTTATGGTTTTACTTTTGTGTCAACAATTTGGCTGGTTTGTCTCATGGACTCTTGTGTCTTTGGTTTTACAGCTTTTATTCATTCCAGGTTTATTAACAAGCCATTTTCAAAAAGAACACGCCTCTTTTATATGTTACTGCATGCAATACAAAAATCCATAAGATATATAGTTTACCGGTTATTGACGCGAATTAGCAAAAAAAAAAAAACAATCCGTATTTTTTTAATAATACTCTGTGTCAAAAATAAATTAAGCCAGCTGCGTTTGAACTTATAATACAATAGCGAATACACCGACAAAAACCAAAATATAAGCCAAAAGCAGATCCGCCTTTTAAAAATCGAAGATCGTTTCTATGCTCTATAGATGCAAACATTCTATATAATGTTAGTTCAGACAATATATATGCTAATATTACAATGAAAATTGACAGGAACTTTATATAAATTATTGCATCAAATTTTTGCGGCCGCTATTTTTTAGTAAGCAGGTTGATAAAAGCCAGTTGTTTGGGCTTTGTTTTTTTTCTAGAAGGAGGCTCAAAAAAAATATGCAGAAACGAAAAAAACAAAAATAATGATAGTTTTTACAATAAATTTAAATAATTTGATTAACCGAATTTTTTAAAAAATATTTATTTGCATGGTTAAAGCCTTAAAAAAGATCCCCCCTCGTCTAGTAATTCAGGCTACGTTGTTTTTTAATGGCAAGTGCCCGACGTCTACGCCAATGACACACGCACTGATGTATATACATTAAGCATGGCTGGTTTGCATAGTTTGTTTTTTAAAATGTCAAGATAAAAATACAAAATTGCTGTAAAACAAACCGTGCTTACGTAACAAAAGAAAACGTTATATGCAAAAAACTACTGATTTTGTTGCTAAATACTATTTGAATTAGACTTTAATAGCACGCGCAGTTACAGTGAATCCACATCCTGGGCTTTTAGTTTAAGATATGGCTCATATGTTGGCCAAGCAAAATTGCTTTGTGTCATTTTATAGGTGTTGTGGCCAATTATACAAACAGAACAAAATATAATAGTTTAAAATTACATTTTTTTTCGAACTATAAAAAACGTGTTTAAAATACTGTTTTGCAGCCATATATTTGTACACCAATTACATCTAAAAAACACAAGCAAATTGCCCGTCTGTAATGGTACATAGCAAAAATTGAACATTACGGCTTACTTTGACCCATTTTATAAGTAAAATTACTGTATAAATAAGAAAAAAAAAAAAAAATTATCATACAGAAATTGATTTTTTTTGAAATCAACTTTAAATATTAATATTTATAAGCTATAGTTTTGAAAGTTAGTTTTTGGTCAATACAAATCCAGGTTTCTAATCTATTTAAGCCCGTATTTACATACGCAAAAAACGCGGATATTTTTTTATACCCCTACCTTAAAAAATTGCAAGCAAAAATGCAAAAATGTTTTTTACTTAGCTGTTAAATATTTAAATAAATGGTATTGCTATAGTTTACTAGCTATTGTTTCTTGTTCATATATTTCATAAAAACTTAATACAAAACTATGGCAGGGAATTCTCACAAAAAGAAATGATAATGATAATTTAAATATACTGTAAATTTACTTAAAAATTTATTTTTTATTATGAAACCGAATTTACATATTATGGCCTAAGCATTTTCCCGTTTTAATTGGTATATTACAAAGAAAAACATATGCTAGAAAGATCAGGTTTGCATTCTGTAAGTCGTTGCTTTATCGCAAAGTTGCTATAACTGCATTTATAACTGTAAAATTATTTTTCAAAAATCTTGCAACGGTTTTAAAAAACAAAAAACCTATATTTAAAATACATAATACGCACGATACAATCTAAATTTATACAGATATTTTTGTTTTTAGAATATCAGCAGAAAATTTTAAAACGCAAAGATATGGAAGTTTATTTATGTATATTATTTTTACGATATTGCTTCAATTCTATGTCAACAGTCTTGTAAAAGCATTTAGCTCTTACATGTTTTACAACGTAAGGGGCCATGGGGATAGGGCTTCTAAGTTTTGTTTCAAATTTAAGAGATGCTATAGCTTTCATTGTCAAAATGAAACCAAAAATTAGAAAAAGAAGGCATTAAAAAAAATAAAAAGATAATTAAAGTAAAGATAAACTTAACTGCTATACACTTAAAAAAATTAGTTGCCTAATTGAAAATTACAACAAATGTTTGCATTCTTTTTTTTTTTCTTCTTATGCATCAAATACAGGTATTTTTACAATTTGACTCATATAAAATTTTTGTACCCCTAGACCTTGTGGGAAAAAAAAAACAGAAAAAAATTAAAAGAAAATAATTAAAAACATCAGTACCAAAAAAATGTTCGTATTCATAAAATGCGTATTCTTATCGAAAATAAAATACGAAGAATAGCCATTATGATTCTTTAAAAAACATACTGAAAATTAAAAAAAAATCAAAATAAATTGATACTAGTATTACTATATTTTTTTATAATGAAACTTAAAAATAAAGCGTACCTAAAAAATTCAGTACTAAAAACTAGTGTTTTTTTGGGTTATTGTGGTTGTGACCCTAGTAAATACAACGGGGTTCATAAAATATAGTAAACATTTTATATTTAAAGAAACAATTAACTAAATTTAAAAAATAAAATCCATGTGTACACCTGAAATTTATATAAAACATTTTTATGATAGCTTATATCGCACCATAAAAGTATTTCAAACCAAGTTACTGCAATCTTTGTGTTTTGTCAGATATTGCTGTATTCATGCGTAGAAACCCAGCTTCACACACATTGCGACTGCTAACAATTAGCAAAATATTTGTTGCTATGGGAACTAAATATATCATTTTGCCTTCAGTAAGATTCAAAAAGTGTCAACTTTCATTTTCAAATATATTACTCCAAAATCTTAGCTATTTCAGACATTATATAGTTTCTTTTTCGTTTGGTATGTAAATGCAAAGAAATGTTGGTATTTTATTAAAAGTATTTTGTATGCACTCATATTTTCTTCTTTCATTTTTGACAATCTCATTTGGTAATTACGTTGCAGTATTTAAGTATATTTTTCAAGTTGGCAAGAGTTTTTTTAAAACAAAACCTTGCAGTAAAAGGAAACACTACAAACTATTTTTTTAGAAAACTATGGGTATATAAATCTAACATTGCAATAAATGTCGCTTTTTTATCAAGTAACATCAAATATACTTTTTCGTGTTTTTACAGGTCAGTGTTACGCATGTTAAAAAATGCATAAAGTCGACGAATAAGCCAAATATTGTATAACAATAGTGCTTCATTGTCAACTTTTATATAATTACCACAGTTTTCACGTATTAAAAAACTGTATCAGACTATTTTTCTAACATATAATTGTTTGCTACTAGTTCTTTAATCAGGTATCTGCTGAAAAATATATAAAATAACGTTTTTCGTTTTTTATTTATCCGTAAAGCATTCTTTTTTCTGCAATGCGTGTTTGCAACAGGTCGCCGGCGATATTAATTTACCATTGAATTAATATTATAAATTGTATTTGTAGGTTACAGGCAGACAAACTGATGCTAGCCTTTGCTAGCGTTTTTCAGTAGTATCTATCAAACTAGAATTGTAGTACGTATTAGCGGAACAACATTACATCTAATCCCAATTATTGTAGTTGCCCATGTCTGTTGTACAGCGTACAAGATAAGCGCAATCTTACATAATAGTAAAAAAAAACCACGTATTTTCAAAAAAGCATTTGCCTAAGTAAAAAGAGGTAACTCTTTTAAAAAAAAGAAAATCTATATATTGTAAAGACTTAGCAAATCTAAATTACCAAATATACTGTGTTTGCCCGATCGATCAGTGCTACCGTTTTATTGTATTGGGTACTAAGGCAAAGTTCACAAAAAATTAAGATAACTTTTAGCGTATTTCAGGCACTTCTATATTTTAATCTAGATATACTACATTTAAAAAGGTAAATTACGTTTTTCATTGTGTGATTTTATGCACGAATATTGTAGATGCATACATATAAAACACTGGTTAATATAATTTCTTGCGGTTGTGAAAGGAGTTCAATGTAACACGTACATTTCAAATTAGCTTTCCACTTTTGTGTTTTCTAATTATTTATTTGATTTCCTCTTCAAATTTTTCCGTTTCTTTTGTGGCCGTATTCTTATTTTCGTCTTTATAATCCGCAAGTAAGTTTGACAAATGAAACAAAAAACTCTAGATCTACATTTTTGCGCTAGTCGCACCAGTATCATCAGTATGTAATCCAGTAACTACTACTATTCGCAAAAAAGGCACGACACACTAAACAAAGGGCAAGTGATGTGCATTTTCAAATGAAAAATAAAACCCTAACATAAGATACTTATCTGAGTAAATTTTGATTGCAGTGTCAGAAAGTCGCAACTGTGTTTTTGTTATACACAAAAGGCTGTAAAGTAGATAAAACTTTTAATTGATCGGTAACTTGATTTTCGATCATTTTGAACCTAATGTGTAAAAAAAAGAAGTATACAGAAACAAGATGCATGAGAAACATTGCTATAGACGTCGTGCGTGGCAGTTTCAACAAAAATGCAATCAATTATTACTTAAAATATAAAGTATTATTAGATTTTGTATAAAATACCGGATTTTGAACATTTTTTTTATATTTATTCTACTTTATGCATTAGCAGCTATCTCGGATTAAATGACTGTTTTTCGAAACAAATATCAATATAAAAATCATAAAAAAAATCTAAAAAGTTATAAAACATTTACTTGGTTATTTTTTAACATTGCGATTTTTTTTTGCCTAGCTAGAGGTACTCATAACTGGATGGGTTTAAAAATGGAAAAAATTATATTCCATTGTTTTGAATCGAGGATCGTTTCGCAGGCTATTTTGTAGGAACAACCAAATTTTTACTGGTGTATTGTTTTCTATATTTTTTCTTTTAATTGTTTACTTCTTGTCTGGCGACATTTTTAATCTTTATTTTTTGGCTATAATATTTTTGATAAAGAAGTTACCATTTTTATATTATTTTATTGTCATAAAAGTCGTCATGATAAAGAAAAACATGCAAATATATTGCAATATATTATATTGCAATTCTTGTATGCGACAATTATTTTTCGGGGGCACTGTCCGTAGTTAGATGAATTTTTTACAAAATAAAAAAAAAATGAATGAATACATAAACACGTTTACGCTCATAAATATTGCTTTTTGGATATTTAATTATCCGAACGATAAGAATTGCACCTGTAATGTCAATCTAAAAAGAGAAACTCTTATATGATACGCCGTTAAAGAGATAAACTAGAATAATGAATACTAAACTGTATAATCTTTTGCACTTATCTGCTCATATACGCATGGCAAGGTCAATGCAAAAAGCGTTTATATTAAAAGCGATATAATTTAATTATGTGGTTTTAATTTAGTACAACAAAAATAGAGTAATACTGCAAAATAATAATTGTTACTGTGGTTCGTATTTGCGTTGATCTGTTTATATTTACAATATATTTGATATACAGTGGCAGATTTCTTAAGATATATAAAGCGAAAAAAAATTGTTAAAAATTATTCAATTAAAAAAAAACTTTAATATAGGAAAAAAAAATACTAAACATTGCAAATCAATGCTTTTTCATTATTACTGCAATTTTTTAACAAACAAAAATTCCAATTGAATAGCTAGCATAAATCATGAAATTTAATTTGTAATATATAGATCATTGTATATGTAAATGTTATTTGAGATTTCCGGTAAAGTCTACTTCCTTTGAAATGTTTTAATATAGGTCATAAATAAATTGCTTTTGGGTCCTAAAATGGTTTTTTGCCAGGGTAAAGATCACTTTACCGACAAAACCACTTTTCATCAACATTTATATATCGTAAACTAAAACTGAATGTTAACACCCTCATGATAAATAGAATATGTAATTTTAGATCTTGCAATGCAGCAATAAATCACAATTGGCTGAAAACAAAAAGGGTAATTAAATTTTGATTCTTTTTGTTAAATGGGCAAAAATTGTGTATTGATAATAATGGTGGAAATTACACAGAATGAATACCCTTTTTCACTTGAGTGTATTGTTCTGTTTTGTTTTGACATTTAGTTGCGAGTGGGGATTGCCCGTGTGCAAATACTATTAACGGTAAAAAATAGGTTAGTTATTCCACAGTAGAGAAAGAAACTAAATACTCAAATTCCTTAACAAAAGCTAGCAAGGTATTGTTATTAAATGATATTCAACCCCAAAAATTTACTTTAATCTGTTAATTAATGCAAACACAACCTTTATACCTTTATTTATTTATATGACTAAAGCCCGGAAAAAAACTGGCAAGAATTTTTTTACCGCCGATTTTTACATTTGAATTTTACGTCCAAATAAAAAAAAACTAAAAACGGATACAACAATATTTAAATTATGCAAAAAACTGTTTAAAGGACAAACAAATATAAATCTGTACATGTAATCATTATCGTATATTTTTTTTGATTATAGATTAGTCATTACCGCGTAATTATTTGGTGTGCAGATTTTGTTCAAGTTCGTCTTTTCAACATGAAAATGTGTTTTAACATACAATTAGTACTGCAAAAAAACTTTAAAAACACCTACAAGTTCTATACAAATAGCAAATTTTTCACGCCTCATTGTATAATACCTTTATCGTACAACTCTTGCCAAAACTTTTTATGCAATAATTGTTATAAAAACTATTGGCAGTGATAAAACGGCACAATATACTAATTGCAGGCTTATATCATATTTAAATATAATTAAAGATTACTTTTGGCATACAACCTACATATAAGTAGTCAATTTAAGTACCGGTTTGTAGTAATACTTTATTTATCTGGTAAACACTTGTTTGAAGGCGATTAAAAAATGTCGTTCCACGGTGGTTAAATAGCAAAAACGAGTCTAATTGACAAAAAATTATGATGTACAACCCTGCAACTCGCGTATTAATACCCTTATCTAAGCATTTAAATTGTGCGGTTTTGTTTGCCGATTTTTTTGCCGATTTTTCTTTATTAAAAATGCTCTAAAACCCGATTTTTCGGCCAGACACTGTCTAACGTTGTTAATTATATATAAAAAAGAAAAACAAAATAACAGGTTGCTTGTTCTTTTCATAATAACTGTTTCTAGACCCGCTATCCCAAACTTCAAAAAATTAAGACTCGATGTAATTTTTTATTTTTTTTTGTCGAGAAAAATGGAGGGTTCGAAAAACGTAAATGTAAAAACTTTGTTAAAATGATACATAGTCTACTAATAGGGCTTTTCGTTTAGTTTCGTTGTACGTATATTTAAATGTTTTTTTTTTTTTGTTGTATTGTAATAGCTGTAACCGTTGTTTTTTTTTTTATTTAATAAACATTTAAAAATGACATAACGGTTTTTTTTTGGTTTGGGGTCCTAATATATGCTGTATGTTTTAAAACATTATTCGGCTTTAACAAAAAACATTTATATACCATTTATTTCTATAAAAAATCCAACAAAAAATACAAGCGTCCTTTGAGCTAGTAGTTTATACAAACGTAGATTGTTGCTGTGCCTTTGCATTGTAAAAAGATGCGTAATTGTCAAATCACATAAGAAAAAGTTTTTTGAAGCAAACTTGTCGTTCTAATATTACAAAGCAAAAACAAGAAAAAAACAACCTAATGATTTTTTAAAAAATAAAATTTGTTTTCAGGTATAAACAAACGACAGTTATATAAACATCCATATTTTTAAAGTCTTTTTTCAGTTAGATATACAATAATTTTTTTATTATCGTAGTTTATTTTACGTTTTAATTGAAACCAGTTTCATGATATTATTTAGAAAAGAAAAAAAAACACATTTTTTATTTTATTGTGATTTACGGTAACCATCATACTCAATTTTTACAAAATTTAAACATTCGAGCATCTCGATATCTCGCTCAAAAATTTTTTTTGTTATATGTTCAGTCGAGAATCTTGAGATCTCGACATATAAACCTTAGTCAAGAACCAATTTTAACAAAAAAAAAACGTAACAGAAATTATAGTTTTTACAATTATTACTTTATTTTATTACAGTAATTACTATATTTACTAATAAATATATATCTATATTGTCTTATTCCTTCAAAACAAAAAAGCGTAACCATATTAAATTGCGCCTCTTTGTCTTAATGTACTTATCTTTCTGTTTTTTTTGTTGGTTTTATGATTTGTTGTATTAATTTAAGATGGTAAATATACATTATTTCTACAATAACAAAACGAAATCTTTTGCTGTAGTATTAATCGTTGCAAAAAAACATTATTATGCACAGAAATGTTAATATGTGTATTTCGTACAATAAAATGTTGCAGTTTTGTGTCTAATGACTTAAATTTGCTTAGGTTTAAGTTTTTTTGGTCTTATCTTTGTAATAAAATTTGTATAATCGGCTTGCAAACTATTATGGGTGCGTTTAAGAGGAGCAATCGTTTTATTTTAGGCAGCAGTATCAAGAAAAAAACATTTCCAAATATAACATTATCACAATTTAAATTATATGATCAATGAGCGTCGCACTCAAATGATCTGTAATAACCCAAAAAGAGATCTACCAAAAACACATCATTTATGTCAAAAATAATCATACTAAACCGCATATTTCAGCAGTATAAAAATGATTGTTCTTTTAAACTGACGAGAAAGGAACATTTTTGGCCGAATAACAAGCAAAAGAAAGTATTAGTGAAACTCATCTTAATAATTTCAGGATATTGCAACCTGCACAAAATGACAAGAACCGTCTTTCGCGCCATAAAACGTACGCTATGATGGATTTTTTCGCATCATAACATGGGTTTTGAATAAACATTGATTGGGTCAAATATGGTAATAATCATTTATAGCAAACCAAAAGGGATGCATAAAAAAAGTTGTTTGTTATCAAAAAACAAGTTCTATATGCACAAAGTATTTAAATGAAATAGTAGGTATAAAAATTGGAATTGGACAATGTTATAAATCTCTCGTCGGCATATCGAATACTGTATTTTAAAATTCGTCAATGTAAAAGTATTGATAAGTATGTTCTGTACCGGTTACGTCTTTATCTTTATTTTATATAACCTTATCTGTAATATGTTATCAAATAAATAAAAAAAGTTTTTTTAAGTATACTTGAAGCCTAACAAACACTGCAAAATTGACTTAAAAACATAAGAATAGCATTTACTACATAAGAATAGCATTGACTACATTAGTATATAGCTATAGGAAATGAGTTGAAGTATTTTTTTGTGGCTTCTAGCGCTCGGACAAGATACAAAAAACAGTATACGAGATTTATATACAAAAAAAAACATATGATTTTACAAAGATTTACTCTATATACTCCTAGTCTATTTTTTAATATAACATATGGATTTAACATTATTTAGATAAATATCATCTTTCATTGCGCACAAAGAACAACAAAGACAAAACTATGCAAAAGATAAGATAAACGCTGCAAATCATGTTTACAATTAGAAACAAAAAACTACATTGGATCGTGGGGTCTATTACTGGAAGTGATGGATGCTGATCACAAGGCGAATCAGTATAAGATGCTTTAAAATAAAAGTTTTAAGCTAAAGGGTTAAAACAGATATATGTATAAACTCGAGGTATAAAAAATTAACAAAAATTCATGTCATTTATTGGTAAATTGTTCCAGGAATACAACCATTTCTGAAAATTAACAGCAAGAAACTTCAAGCTCATACCCGACAACAGCCACACAAAATTATGACTTGAGGCAGCAGTATAAGCATTATGTAACACAAATTTAGTTCGAATACCTAGGTGTTCCGGCGACAATAATATATTGCTAAAAAAGGAGGTTTAATCAAATTAAATGTATAAAAATTGCTATTGATCTTGATTTGGATATAGAAATAGAGTAGATCTTGATGCATGGTAAGCTCTGCATATACGACTGTGACTTTTGCAATGCATGCCGTATTATTGCATGTATATTTCATTAGACACGGTTTGGAATACTAAGTCTAGCGCAACTAGAAGATATCAGCTGGAAAAACCGCTTAAGACTGCATTTGTAAAATAGTTTGAAACATTTTTTGTTGATGAAAGAAACCAATAAAAATAGAAAAAGGTTAAACAAGAAATACGTTGATAACCTCATAAACACAATCTGGCATAGTTTGTTATAACAGAAAAGTATGTCGGTTCGTACTTACCCTGTATACGTTACAAATATTTTACCTAAACAGTAATAAGCATAAACAGCATTTCTCAAAACTCGTAGTACATGCATTGCATCTACTAAAAAGAATTAAAAATAATTTAACTACTAAAACTAGAATTTTTTATTTTTAGACATGTGTAAATTGTGTTTTTTAAGCAAATCTAAGTACTAAGGTGTACTTATGATACAGCATGGTTTATTAAAACAATTTTATTCATTTACTTTGTTGTAAAATGCTTTGGTACGGCTCCAGATAAATTTCTGCCCGGCAAAAACCTCAGAAGTATTTTTAAATGCCTTTAAGTATTACTAGGCATCTAATATCTGCGCGTACATGCGGGAAAAGTGTAAATGTGGCACGGCGTAAAGGGCATTTATCCGAAACTGTAAGTCTTAGGCTGTTGATAAAAACTATACATAGATCATATACAGCATTAGTATATATCTAGTACAGAACATAGTGTGGATGATAGTTACTAAATGCTTATGATGCACTTGCATCATTTGCAGTCTTAAATAGCGTGAAAAATTTGCGTGAAATGTATTTTTGTACTGGTAATCTATACAGGAAATTGAAAACTTCAATGCTCTTGTTATAGATCGACGATTTCTCTGCCTTTTACATATATTTGCGCAGCTGCGAAATGGCTTTATTTGCTTTTTTGTTGTTGCAGAGCTTTTGCTTGTAAATCAGAAATTACGGTAAAAGACAAAACCAAACGTTTTTGGCCAAATACTATACCGGTAAATGTTCTTCATCTCAAAATGTAAGCAAGCTCTGTACGTAAACTCACAACCAACTAGAGAACTCTACAGTACCAGCTAAAAAGAGCTATTGAAATAACTTTAAATATTTTTATTCAGATCACTAATGTTTTTATCCCTTTTTATTGCAAAATAAAATTTATGTCCTGTGCTAAAAAATGTTTTAAAAGTAAATTAAGCACTCAAAGTATAGTAAACTATATAGAATATATAAGAAACCCCACAATAACGCCAAAAATTTACAGATAGGATTTCTACAGGCCGTAAAATTAGATAACTTGTCTGCGCAAAGTGTTAAGCCCAAAAGGTTTTTTGTGTCGTAATTTATTATTTTTAAACGTAAAATATACTATCAAAGTTTTTTGATTATTCTTTTTTATAATCTACACATTACCTTAAACTAGAGCTATAAGATATTTGCGCATATAAGTCGTATGCGTAAAACTGCGTGAGACAATTATAAGTTTTTTTGCCTATAAAGTTAAACAAAAAATACAAAGCGTAAAAATACAATGAAAATAACTAATATTTACTATTTTAACCATTTTTTGTTAAATGCTTTTAAAATATATATTCTTGTATAAATAAGTAATTAGACATAATGTTTCCTGGAAAGACACTTTTTTTTTACTTACAGCGATATATTTTCTACCATACCTTCCTGTGTATATTTTATTGTAAGGGCTTTAATCTCATGCTGCTACAAGAGTATAATGCTTGCAAAAATTACAATCAGTAACCTAAGAAATTGGTTCGAACCTCGATATGTTGCTTCTGCAAAATTTCTTATGTATGAAATTCTGTTTTAACGGTAACAATTTACACTAACAACAATTTTTACATCGTTTGGCTGCAAATAGACTCTTTACTATTTATTAAGATACATGTTTTCTCTAACCAATTAGTAAAATTAATAGAGGGTTTTAAATTCTACAGCAATAAAAATTTTAAACGCGTAAAAAATTACAGTACTTTTTTTTAATGGAAAAAAAAATATCCTATTAATCATCCAGAATTTCTTCCGGCATGAATATTTGTTTTAAAGGGTTTCGTAATGCAGTTGATTGAGTATAGAGCCTAAGAATCTGTCTATATCTTAATACAAAAAAAAGGATATGGTTTAAA
Organism: Agrenia bidenticulata; assembly: GCA_034694785.1. Taxonomy (NCBI): domain Eukaryota; kingdom Metazoa; phylum Arthropoda; class Collembola; order Entomobryomorpha; family Isotomidae; genus Agrenia; species Agrenia bidenticulata. The sequence continues at coordinate 29,361 of JAQFYM010000213.1, read as the reverse complement.
ATGTATGAAAATCGAGTGGTAAAAGGTTTTTGGCAAATGACTGATGATATTTTATGGCGGTAATTCTATAAGTATTGCTTTTTATATCAATTTAAAATAAGTTTGCATTTTGAAGATGCGGCAAAACCGCAAAAGCAAAAAAACGTCAGCAATGCTAACGACAACTAAGTTAAATGTACGAAAAAGGTCGTTTCTTTGCCGTATAAAGTGTCACTTCGAACCTTAATTACAAATTTTTGCAAGCATTTGCAGCAAAAATTATACATAAATAACATATCTGCCATCAAATTTTTTATTTATCGTCCTTTTGTAAGAATGTTATTTTTCGCAAATTTATAGTGCATGTTTGTAGTATATCGGTAATTAATTTGACAAAACGCTAGGTGTCGTCTAGTTAGACTTGTTATCAATGGTTGCGCTCTATGGTATGCCCATATTATGAAAGCCAAAAAATTATACTGTCATAATGGCATATGACCTTTTTAAACCCGCTTTTTTTTTATAATGCAAAGCTATTTCCATTATTATAATATGGCAAAATTATTTCATTTTTTTGTTATAATTGCATTTTTTTGTGTAAAAAACGACAGTATTTTGCATATTGACGCATTTATTACTGTATTTCTAGTTTACCCCTCATGGCTATAATTCAAGTATTAGATCGTTCCAAGGTTCTTTACTTTGCATAATATTATCCAAAAGATTTTACAATAGGTTTTGTACAACATTTTATTGCAGATAAAGCTTAGTAAATGTAAACTCTGTTTGAAAATCTATAGTATATAATCATTGTATAACTATAAAGCGTCTAAATGCACTTAATCTAATTTCTATAAAAAACGAGGACAGGAAAAATAAGTATTGTAGCACATACTACACCCGATTTCACTTATAAAACACCTGATGCATTTTTTGGTAGCGGATATTCCGCTTTTAAAAATAATCAGCCTAAAATTAGAAAAATGTTTTAAATCCTCAAGGTGACTGTATCCAATGAGTAAGTAGCTTATTAATTGTGAATGGTTTTGTAAATACATTTTCGATCACTATAATCGTATTTTGCCGAAAAGACAATATTTCACATAGTTGACGAATCTGAAATTAACAAACGAACATAGAAATATTCTTGCTGGGAGTTGAGATGCCAGCCACTATACGTTTATAAGATTATATCGTTTTAAAAGATAATTTATATGCCAATATCACGAAAAATTAAATCAACAAAACTCTAGATAAATATGGTATACATAGAAGTAAATTCACATCGCTTTATATTGACGCCGCATCTTATATGCTAGCATGTGAAAATGCAATCTATACGTAAAAAAAAATGCATTGTACTTTGTCACCTGTATGGCGTATCTTTTGCACAATTTTGCTCTGCAAACCAACGTATATTTTACTGATTTTAACTACTTAGTTTCTGCATTTAACTGTTAATTGTAAAAAAGGACAGTAAATCATGTTTTTTTTATAATAGGAACTCCGCCAAAAGTCATTCTTACCAGATGGACTAGTTGACTTGAACGCGCCTTCCGGTTTGCTAATAATCTACTGCTTGCAATACAAAATTAGAATACATGAAGAGAAGAATGTCTTCTTGTAGGAAATGCGTAAAACTTTTTTACTTAGCCTTTCCTATATTAATTATGTCCTGTTTAGTTTAAACTATACAGGGTTGATTGAAATATTAGACAGATTTGAGCATATTAAGTAAGATGTGACAAATAAAAATACGCCACGTACTGAGGTCTATATATGGGGCTAATATCAGTACGACTAAAGCGAAAATAATATCAACGCTAACGAAACGTGACGCCACCCGACAAGTGTTTTAAAGAGCAAAGCGAGTTAGCCCACAAATGCGGAACATTTTTTAGTTTACCCCCCTAAATCAGATGCAGTAGAACAAAGCCTTCGATGTAATAAAAAATGCTTGCAAAGCATAGAAATTTTTTTTTCGAGCAACATATTTAACTATTTGACTTTTATTACAACAATGGACAAATAACCTTATTAGGGATATAAAAAAAAATAAAAATTAGATGATAAATATTTTTATGACCACTAAAAAAAATGCATTTTTAAAATACAAAAAAGTTAACCAGTGCGATTTTATATAAATAAATGTTAATTATTGCATTTTTGCAGCAAATATGACTTGGCCTAATTTTAGCGGTAATTTTTTTTGCAATAAAACACCATTTAATAGTATATAAATAGTTCAATCATATCCACATGTACTCTGCTTCCATTTTTTAAGATACAAGGCCAAAATTGACTAGTGTTTCTGGCATTAATTTTACGAAATTTGTTTAATGATAAACTTACTTATTAGTAAAAATATAACTTGTATGTTATCTGATAGAGCTTGTTCGTTTTCGATAGTCCTCTTGCAAACCAAAAGCATAAATTTTGCTCTTTTAGTGGAATAACGCGACAGGTATGCACCAGACTTAGCAAAAATTGCATTTAAAGTGTTATTTACATCTTATCTAAAAATTTGTCTTTGGATTTTGTTTTAATGCAAATTTTCATGTCTTTTGCTGGCCAATTTTTATGATTAATCAGGTCTATCTGATTGTTATGCGTCACGAAAAAGGATAAAATATATAAAAATGCAAAAATATTTGTTTCTTATAATGGTAATATTTATTTGACCTTATATGACAAATGCAATTATTTTTTACGACCCCTGCGTGTTTTTGTATTAGTCATTGTGTCAAATCTTGGCTGCTTCTTTATTTAGGCTCTAAAAAGATTAGAGTTTTTAAATTTTTTTGGGCTGCGACATGTTTTTATTTACAGTATCATATGCATCTATCTTGCTTTTTTCTATTGTCTTATACAGAATTAACATGGTTGCGTCGTTATGTTTTGTTAATTGCATCCTCACCACATTATCAAGGCAAAGACTACAAGCCATACATTTTTGTGTATTACGTCGGCATTACACTTTACCATTGTTGTTGTAAAAGCGCTGGTATATATACAACAGCCAGGGCCTGTCAGAGAGGGGAGAAGGGGTTTTTTCATCGGCCCCGCACTTAAAAGGGCCCACTTTTTGCACTTTGTGAGCAATTTAAAAAAAAATACAAGTAAGGACATCCGTTAGTATAAGTCTTAAGACATGTAGCTGTTGTTTTTTATTATATTACTGCAAATGGTTTATGAAGTTATTGTCATATGAGACGCTTTATCTTTTTTATGTGTGTTTGTGTTAATACGAACTTTAAAAGTATTTTTGGCGTTGCGGAAAGACACAAATATAGATTTTTACAGATAAAAGGGTTGCATCTAAATTGATCTTTTATTTGCAATATTTGTTATACTACCAATGTTTGTGTACAGTTATCGCAAAACAATTTACGGTCAAATTTGTAAAAAAAAAGCGGGAACAAAAATATCGGATTTCAGAAAACATTATTCAAAAATTATTAGAAAAATTCATATTTGTAAAAAAGACTTGTTTTGATAGGTTAACTGGATAACTTTACAACTTTTTATACGTGTCTTTAGACAAGGCCAAATGCTGAGTTTTTGTCTTGGATTGTTATTTGGACTTATCAGTTACTTTTTGTTAATCGCTAAAAGACTGTTTTTGTACTCTTAGAACATTAAATGTAACTTTTAAACTGTGTTAAACCAGCCATTGTTGTTTTGTGTGGTATACACAGTTTTGCAAATGGTAAAAGAACTTTTTTTGTTTTTTTTGTCAAAATGCAAACATAAAAATCTTTGTAAAAAAAGTCAAATTTACTGAGTGCTGATGTGCGCAAAAATAACAGTATGAATTCAAAAAAGTTTATAAATGAACCAATATGCCAGCAGATTTAATTTCTGCTTTCAATTAGTAAAATTTCATTTCATTTTAATGATTAGAGTAATGTTAGAAAAAACATTAGCTACAGACAAAAGGTTTGCTAGATAAAATCTGTTATGTATATCTAAGTTGTTGCGTAAAGATTTCTAGTCTTACGCCAAGCCATAAAATATACATTGGTTTTCTTTTCTTGTTTATCGTGGATGATTTTCCAATTTCGACCCCTCAGATGGTTTAGTTTCTTGACAGTCTTAGCATATTGCAACTTTTTACAAAATCCAATTTAATAATCAGCTTTTTTTTCAAAAATAAAAGGGTGACTTTCGTAACTTTTGCATCTGCACACCCTGCAAGTTTCGGTTAAGGATTAGAAAAATGGCAACATAAAACAAATATATTTGGAACTAAGCAGTAAAAAACCGTTTATAAACTTGTTTATGGTTGCAAAAAACTTATTTGGTTTTTTTCATCTAGCCTTTACATATTAATATTAACTTCTTAAGAGCAGATAAACTAAAAAAATAATCCAAAAAATGATAGATGATAAAATTTCTAAGGTTACTGTAAAAACTTTACAATTGCTTTGCTTTTTATTAGTTATATAATTATTTCATCTTTATAGTTTTTTCGATTGTATTTTTATATTATTAAGTATGCAAATGTGAGCAAATCGTTTTTTTTGTTAGTCTTGGGCTATAGCCGGTGTGGCTATTCATAAGGCTTATATCAGAAGTCAGAATCCTCACCATAAAGAAAACAAAAAAAACCCAGATGTTGCCATTAGATTAAAATTAAGGCCTCAAAAAATTTTATGCCACCCCCTAGAAATCTATAAAACCCTCTGCTCTAGATAAAGCAGAATGCTTTCTTCGCCGTCAACAAAACTACACTATATTTTTTTTCTTTGATAAGGAATCAAAAAAAAATTTACCCAGGGCCCAGTGTTGTCTTTAGGAGGCCCTGACCACTGCTAAAAAGCTTTTATTACAAGGTTGAGTTTTATTATATTGCCAGTGTATTTTTTTGGTGCATAACTAAAGTAAAAATTATTATAAATGCATAAAAAGCTTTTATTTTAAAATACCCCTTCTAGGCAAAAGATTGACGAATTGCCTCAAGAAATTGTATCCATTGTAAGTATGCACCATGTAAAAATTGTAACAATTTACGGCATTTAAACGAAAAGCATTTGGATTACGGAATCCACTTCCTGTCAAATATTTGATGTGTAGACTACGATGTTAACTTCACCTAAGCTAACAAAACGTGTATTATTTTTGCTTCAAATGTCATTAAACCGGCAGCACAGCATTATTTACAGTAAAAAAGGCTTCGTGTAGTAAGATCAGGGACGGATCAAAGATAGGGGGCACTGAAGCAAATGCCCTATGATCATAAGCGGTGTCGGCTCTACCTATAGTTTATGTTGGACGGTTTGGTGCAAAAAATAACAAAATAAAAAATCAACGTTTTTGCAAGTAAAAAAAGGCAACTTAAAACTAAGCTCAAGAACAAAAAAAAAACATAAAATTATATTTTTAATATCTAGACAAAATTATATTTGCAATGTCTAAAATGAAAATTTTTTTTAAAACACCCAAAAAACAACAATAATTGGCTAGATTTTACAAAAGGGTATTTTTGTAATAGTTGCACAAGTAAAAAAAAAATAACTTATTATAATTTAGAATTAACAAACTTTTTCGCCATAAAACTGTTGGTACAATTTATATTGACTGTAATTTTATAAACAAAACAACACGAAAAATATGATCTAACACAAAGCTTCCAAACCTTACAAAAATTTTTGCCCCCTTTAAAGAAAAACAAGTACACTAGAAAATTGATTATGAAGTTAAAGCATCACGCTTGTATAAGAGCTGCATTATATTTAGCAGACAGACATTTTTATGTAAATAAGTTTTTAACCTGCCTGGAAAATGGTTTAATCGGTTAAAAAAAGTGCAAAGACAATGTTCGAATGTAAAATGAAAACAAATGTAATTTTATTGTTTACTACCGTGTTTCAGGTTTTTTTGTACACTTTTAGCGTTTACTTCTTCATCATGGTTTTTTCCTCTTTTTATCGTCTTTATACCATACGGGTATAAAAAAGGTTGTCCCAGGGTCTAAAACTGACCTTGGTTGAAAAGCTTTATCCTTAAATATTTATAAAAATTATTGATGAACTTTTTTAGAGCTTGTGCAAAAAAAAAGGAATTCTTTTTCTTTGATTTGCAGTATGATGAGCTAATCGGCATTTATTTTTAATTGCAGTGTTTACGATAGATATATACATAAATGGATACATCTTTGAAATACGCAACAAAGTAAAAAATATAAACATGTGTTTTTGTTTGTTATTTGTTTTGTGGCAATAGAAGCAATTAAACAATACACAATTTTTGGTTATAGTCTATTGATTCTTTTTTGGGAAGATTTTTATGTAATAGAACCAACATAAAACACGTGTTATGTTTATAAGTTTATCTACGCTTGTTTTTAGAAGCTCTGTAGTATATAATGTCACATTTCGTATATTGATATAAATTTATTATCTATTTTTACTTTTTATCAGATAAACCTAAATATGTTTTTTTTTTCTTTTATTATAAGGGTTTGTTTGTTTTCGATTTCCAACCTGTTTGCCTGAAATTATTTGTATGTTTCATGTAAGATTATTTTTTTTTTTGGCACATGCTTTGTTATTTCTGCGTTATATTGTCTTAAAACTATGTTTTACAAATAAAAATTAAACAAAAAATTAATTAATAAATAAATTTAAAAACATTTACTAATTCCATTTAATGCAAGAATACACACCGACTATAGTTTTACAAAAAACTACTGCCCTTTTTTGCTACGCATTCGATATTAAAATGACGCATGTTTGTTGTTTTTTGCTTGTAAAACTATTATAAATATACGCTAACCAGTATATAGATTTTTTCAACTGTTTCAATAAAGATTTAACATCGAATAATGGCAGCAGCGGCAAATACAAAAGTACATCTGCATTTTTACTACTTCTTTTTCTGGAAAAAAAATTTAATTTTAATAGGTTGGAGAAAAAAAAAATCCTACGGGCCCCGTAAAATGGTAACCTGTCCCTAAGTAGAATTTGCGAGAATACGGAAAACATAACTTATAATATTGTAAGCATTAGAAGCAAAAAACTGTGCATCAATACTGATATTTTATGCATAGTACAGAGTATCATATAATATAAATTGCCAATCTGTACAACATTTTGCCACCTTATATTCTCTTTTAAAAAATAAAGTTATTTTTATTAGATATTCAGACATGCATATGTGCAAGAAATAACAAAAATGCATGCACATGTGTATAGGATCGTTAAACCGGATAAACTACTGCGTCATATCCACAGAGCCGTCATAGAAAACTGCGGGTATATTACCTATGCATTTATAGTTGGTAAAGGCCTTTTTTACATCATACGGTAAAAAAACATACAGAATTATACCAAAAAAAAATTTGATAGTTTATTGTGATGGTCAATTACAAAGGGGCGTATAATTTATGTAGCCTAATTTGTTTTATACTTACAAATCGTAGACTTTTATTTGTAGTTTTACATTTTCGGTACGATCGACTACATAAAATAAAAAATTCAATACAAGATTGTATTTGCAAGTCTTTTATTTTTTCTACTAAGCAATATATGTGCATATAACTGATACACGCATATATATTGCATTTAAAGTTTTTTTTCTTGAGAGCATTGTAAGTTGGAAGAACACTACGTGCTCGTTGATATTGAACAGTCGGTATAATTATAATATTTCGGTTTCTTTATAGTTGTAGGTTTTTGTTATACATAAATAAACGGTAGATACTTAAAAATATTATTCTATGTTTTACATTTTGTTTTTTTATAAAAAAAAACCCGGTTTCTACTATTGATTTAAATGCGTAAATTTAAGGAAATACATGAAAAAGGCGTTGTTATAAAAAAAAGCAAGCAGCTTTTTTACAAATAAAAAATTGAATTATATAATTATTTCTAATTAAATCAAAAATACCTAAATATATAGTTTTTTTTTGCTAGGTCTTTTGTTGCTTTAGCATATTTTTTTCATTTAATCCTTTCATTGATATGTCCGACAAATGAGGAAAGTCAAGGGTTGTAGTCAAATACTAATGGATGCAATGACAACTATTTTTTTAAAAATAAAATTGTAAAGTGCTTATGTTCAATTAAATAAATTTAAATGGCGAAAAAAATGCAGTATACACAAAAATATACATAAAAATGTGATTTTGTCGTAAAAAAACATATTTTATTTACTACATATATTCTACGAATTAATAAATTACAAAATTAAATAATGTAAGTTTGATTATTTTATCTTTTTTTGTTCGTTAAAATAAAGATTTACACTTTAATAAATTTCAAATGTATTTAAAACTAATAAAGCAAGTTTCATTTTTAATCAAAGTATATAAAAAAATTAATTTATTAAATAAAAAAAGACAAATTCGTCTATTTGTAATGTCTACACACCCTCAGCATAGTAAACAAAAGTAATTTTGTTTATTTTTTCGACGGCTATCGCATTTTCTATTTTCAAACATGCTGTTAATATGTCAGGAAACGCTTAACAACTACGAAGTTAACGGATGAATGTTAATATGTAAAAGCAAATCACAGTTAACAAAAGTTTAGTCTGTAAAAACTACACCCAAAATGCGCGAAAATATTTTTTTATGCATCTTAAGTATGTTGTTTTTGTATTATGTCTACAAATCATTTCTTTTCGGCTGTTTTTTTTCAGCCGGCTAGGCTAGATTTGTTTAATCTCTTTATTATTCCTCTAAGTTTAAAATTTTTTGCATTTATTTGCGTTGCCGTGTATAATAAAATGCAGGAATTATTTGTTAAAAGCCAAGTTTTTATCAAGTGCATCATAATATTGTTTTTATGGTGGCTTTTAATACATGAAGCAAACGAATTTCTACATATGTCCCAACTGTTATTACGCACCAAATATTGTCTTTTTTTTTGCGTATTATGTCTTGGTTTTATTTTGTCACCATGGTGAAGTTTTATTTCGGTAAGTTGAAGAAAATTTCTTCTAGTTTACTCTACTGTTTTTTTACATAAAGAGTTATGTAAAGCGATACAAATTCACATAATGCGTCATAGTGTAGACTAACAAGATTACAAAATTTAGTTTACAACTACAGCAGTGGCGTAACCAGGGGTATTGCAATAAAGGCAAATGCCCCCCTGTAAATTCACACCAGATTTAAAGGTAAGGGAGGTTCTCATTAGGAAACAAAACCACCAAAAATCTATTTTTTTGAATTGCATATGAAATTTTTGTAGAATTTTTTTATAAAATGGGCCAACTCTTTTTTGTTGTTTTAGGTTTTATTTTTATTTGCCCTATTCAAAAAAAAAACTGGTACCGCCTTTGAGCCACAGCCTATGCAGTTTTATAAGAAAAACAGCAAAAATATTTAATTTTTGGTATCCATAGTAATTCCATAATCATACTATATTTCCTATTGACTGCATGTGAATACAAACGCTTTTATACAAAAAGGTGGCTACGTACGTATATTATGTACCTTGTCGTTATCCGGGCTATTTATTTACTTATTACCTTGCGTCTTTTTGGTCTAGGTTCTTTACCGAATAGATAAAGATTTTCGTTTGCAATAAGTCATATCAAAAGTTTTTTGTGTATTGTTTTCTGCCGATAAAAAATTGCTGGTTGAGGTATTTCTATGATTTGATGTCGTTCTGAGAAAATGGTTTTTATTTTTAATCATTAACTCTTTTTATTACATTTTTTTATTTTAAAAGATTCTGTGTATTGGTAGTATGCTGTCTCTAGAAACTTTGGTTATTCTTTTTTGTAGTAGCCAGAATTTTATATTGTGCAATAGTCTTAAAGTGTTTTTCTAAAAGCCCTTTACCTGCTTTTGTAAAACTTTTTTTCTACAAGAAATACATATTACATGTAGGATATAAATTACAAAAAAATGCATATTTAAAATAAAATATGATACTACAACAGGTAGAATATTTGCTTAAATGCCTAGATGTAGAAAAAAAAACTAAGGATATAATGTTGTATTCTTGCTTGCTCTCTCATATACAAAAGAAGCTTATTTTATATCTCTTGATAAAAAAAGAGGTTTTTATTAAAATAGCCAAACGAAGTTTAAGCATGAACAGGGCTAGTCAGTGTTTACAAATCAATAGGGGTTTAAAACACGATTTACAAATTGCAAAATCTTTTCTACGTTTTTTTTAAAATTTCTAGTTTTTTTTACCTACAAGAATTTACATCAAAAAAAATCAGCATAAAAAAACCTTTATTTTACTCGGCCGCAGTTTTTACTTTCCGAAAGGCCGGGGCACCTCTGCCTCTGAATACGTCACTAGTACTGTTATCGGACTTTAGGTATTGTTCTTTTATATTTGACACTTTTTTTCTGCATGTGTATTATACATGGGTTTATATGAGTAAGTGCGTAGCTTTAGATTTCGTGGTTTTTTATTTTATTTTTGCCTGGCCCATTACTCTTTTTTGCGTTCGTGTTATCATGTACATCTTTTGTTTTTAATACTAGACTGTTCGTCGATGTTTTTGTGTGTTGTAGATGGCCTGTTTTTGTTATTCTTGATTTTATGTGTCATGGTTGTTGTAGATTCTTTGGAAAAAAAAAAAAAAAATCTTTAATATGCGTTAAAAAATGCCTGCGAGAATTTAGATACGCGTCTATATGTATATTAATAGTGTCTGCTATATTTTTTACATTACATAATTTTATTACACGGATATTTTTTTTCTTTATTATATACATCTTTAATCTAAACCTAGCAAACAAGCACTTTATTGCACGTATTTGTTGGGCATGACTTGGATGCAATCCTGTTTAGTCGTAATTTTACATATAAACTCAGATTTAACTTTGTTTTTACACAATTTTATCTGGCCATGTGTAGTTTCTTTGCAAATGATTTAAAATTGCAAACAAAAACAACGCGTAAATACAGAAGTGCGCTTTCTGTGTTAGGTTTTATAGGTACTTAGATAAAATCAGTAGCATTTTACTTTTTATAACACAAGCTATATCTCAACCTTGAATTTTTATTACTAGAACTAAATAGAATAGAATTCTTATGCAATTTTTACGCTGTATGTTTAAAAGATAAAATACATGTATTATATAACTCCGCGGTTATTATTTGTTATGCATTTTGTCTTGTTTTTTTATTATAATTTAAAAAGTCCTATATGAGCTCTTTTCATCTAAAATTATGCTATCAAAGATTTAAAATTATGTTTTTTATTTTTTCTAAACAATAAAGACATTTTTAAATTTTAAGTCAATTCTTCTGTACATATTACATTTCTTACGTATTGCAAACTTCCTTTATGGCTATCAATATAACTGTTATACTTAAAAAAAACTTACATAATAAATGCATTTTTTGAGCAAAAAACGGACGCTTGTTTATGGTAAAAACGCAACATTAAAAAATAAGTAAATCGCAAAAAATTTACAAAGCCTTTTATACACAAACATACATATAATGGCTGTTTTTATGCATACCCGAGCCTAAGTGGGTATACTTCAATGGGCTAAAATAATTTTTTACCGTAGGTTATTTTATATATTTTTGTATCCTTCGGTCTAGAGAGTGAATACACACTAGGTGAAAAACTAATTACTCAAGAGTGTACAAAAATAAATACCTATGGTATTGATGTGTATGTAAGTTATATACCTTTTCTTTTTCTGTCAACCCGAAAATATAAAATTTACTTGAAGAAAGCTGAAAGCAGTGATGAAGAGTTCATAACACTTGATATTTTGTTTTTACTGGTACAACAACAACCGATCTGCATATCTCCACGTGAAAAAGATGGTATATCTGTAATGTTGTAGAATTAGTCCCTATACAATTTTACAGACAATTATAAATATCAAGGGAACAACGAGATGCATTTTTGACATTTTATTTATTTATACCTCGACAAAAAATTAATTATGTGTGTCAGTTCTTTCTAATATAGATGTAATATGTATTAATAAGAGTAAAATAAAAAGACTGTGCTACAAAAATTTAGTATATAAAAAAAGCTTGTAAGAAAATCCATTGTTCATATGTCTGACTATTTTTTTTGCAAAAAAAAAAAAGTTTATAGCTTTACGAGACCAAGCGGAGTTTCAAGATATATCAGTGGGATCGGAATTTATAATTTGCAAGGCACAGTTGCAATATTTGACGGCACACCTGTAAAAATAAAATATGTATAAAAGGTCAAAAATATTTTTTTTAGTATGTAAAAAGGTTTACCACTTACATTCCTATTCGGTATTGTATGTAAAAATGACAAAGAATTGTTTTTTGGAACAGGTAAAGGGAGTTATCATATTAAGAGGTTATTTAGGATTTAAAATTTTGTATATGAATGTCTACTTTTTGTATCTAAACTACATTTTTTAGCGGATTCTGCTTACCCGACATCTACCATACTTAAAAAGCTCATTGTATTTAAGAAAATTATTCTCACCCTCGAGAAAAATTATAAAATAAAGATTTGCCCAAAAAAAACGTATGTTTGAAAGATGCATAGATGATCTACAAAAAAAATTATGGTTATTTTATGGATAAAAAAAATGCGTGAAAACATACTATATTTACAACTTTTTATAGTTTGTTGTGCTTTACACGATTTTTAACACGTAATAATTGGAATTTTTTTTTTATGATTTTAAATAGATTTTACAATTAAAAACCCATATTTTTGGTCTTGTTCTCTATAACTTACATTGAAATTGAAAAATATCTAAAAACTTAATATATATTAAGGCATATTTTGCCTTTTTATACTTTATTTTTGGCCGTCGAAAAAACAGAAATTGCAAAACTCTTCAGAAAAAATTATAGTATAGTCAACATGAAAACTAGTATAAAAAAACAAAAAAAAAACAAACAACTCATAAATATAATTATCAAAAAGGTTTCGCATGAGATTTAGTTGCATATTCAGTTGCGTTTTAATTTTAGGTATATGGCTTCTTAAGGAACAAAGAATAAAAAATGTATAGCTTTTTTATATTTTATCATTTAAAAATTTGTTTTTCTCACATAAATATTACCATGTGATCAAACTGGTATTGAAGCTAAACAATTCAAGTTACTTGTGTTCCGATTATAATATAGAACGTCAAAATATAACCTTGCGTATTACGTTACTAAAAAAGTTTTACACATCGTAAAAAAAAATAATTTTTATAAAATAATTTTTTTTCTTTTGCGATAGTAATTATTACATTTTAAAGGCAAAAAACAAGCTTGGATAACACAAAAACATGGTAATGGGTGCATTTATGGCTTCATACGTAAAACAGCATTAGTTTTCAGGCGTGGAACCCGGCTTTGATCCGCTTCAAAAAATCGGGTTAAATAGCCCTATTTTTATGACCCAAAGCAATATTTTTGTACCCGGTCAGGACAGGCTATTTGTAAAGTCAACTTACACGTGTATTTATATAAATATGCCTGTTTTAATATTTTACGTTTTTCTCGCATAGAGCTAAGTGTAATTTGATGTTCACTTACACAAATAAATTATCTATTTGATTATAATCTGTTCGTAAATCACAAAGCATAATTTCTTCTACGTAAACTTTTTTTTATGTCTTTAAAAACGATCGAAATTAAGTTTTTTTTATTTATACTGTTTTTTCCTGTCATAAAGCTGTATTTTTTCTTGTATCAAAAGACCTTTTGCAACGAAAAATCTAAATTAAAAGGCAGAAGATATGGTAGTGTGTACAAATCAGTACGTTGTGAACATGCTCACTTGGTTTTGAGTGTATAAAATATTTATTTAATCTTATATAAGCACATAATTTTATAGAATTTTTATTCTATTTTGCAAAGAAAATAAATTTTATTTTACCGCAAATCAGTGCTTCCGTAAAATTAGCGGTCAAATCTTCAATCGACCTGATCTCGACCCGTATAAAATAATGACCCCAAAGCCCGAATTTAGTAAAATTTCAGATCGGGATATACCCCATTTATTATGTTTTTTCTGCATTACTTAAAACATTTTGAAAAAACTATTATTTTATGTATTTTATCCAAATAATTCTTTTAGTAATTAATTGCGTTCGTTTATTTTTTCACTAACAGTATATATTTTTGTTTCTCTTTAAATTTTTCCTTTCTTCCATTTCATCACGCCAATCACCAAATTTTCTTACTTTGCACTTTTTTTTCAATAATATTATTTCTGTTTGTGAAAAACTTTACCAAAATTTCATTTACATCTTTCCGTTCCGTTTTTATTTCTTTCTACTAAGGTTATGAACTTGCTTCAGGCGCTGGTATGCATATTAAATCATTTGTATAATGCAAGTTTTTCTTAGTTCGGTTTATCTATTGCAAGCTACAGATGTGTGCGTTTTTTAAAGCACGATTGAGACGAATCTATAGTGCAAATAAGAATAAATGCACGCTAAGCTCTGTTGTTTACTTTTAGTATAACTAAATCTTTTTTATGTCACTTTGAACTTAAATATGGTTATATTTTTTTTAATAACAAAAAATTCAAAAAAATTCATTTATTTAAAATGCATTTTTTTATTACAGGCCATATTAATCAATATTTTTTTTATTTCCCTTCTATAGGGCACAAATACAAAAACCGAATAATACTGTTGCACCTTTTAGTTTTTACCTTTTATTTTATAATTAGAAATATGCTTAAATCTTAGATTTTTAGAATTCACCTATATATTTGTATAGTTGCTTGAGACATTTTTTTAAAACATAGTAACGCAAACGCTGAAATCTATATTATATTTGCAAATAATCTTTTAATTATTTATTGCAACTAATGCATACTATATTAGTTTTTTATTGTTGGAGTGATACGAAAATATGAGTTTGCATATTTTTTTATATTTTTGAATGACATAACCAAAATATGTGTTTCTTTCTTTTTTTAGCGATACTATAGCGACAAGCGATATATAAAAAGTAAACTCGGCCGCTGAAAGAAATAACAATAAATTTGTCTTAATAGTAAAAGATGTTAAATACTGTATTAATTGATATATACATAAATTTTAATCTTATATCTTTCAATTTTAAATGTTGTTCTTATCATTATTTCCGAAGTAATAACATTGTGAATATAATAATAAGCAGTCATCGCATAAAATGCACTTTATAATTGTTTTTATAAGGTTTCTGAATAGTTTCCGTTTTCTTATGTCTGGTAATGTTCCGTACATTTTGTTCTCTCTTTAATTCTGTTTTTCATATGTCCAAAATTTGAAAGGAAAATTTAATAGCGTCAATTAAAATATTGCGATTTGCAAAATCAGAACAAATAAGAAAAAAAAGTGACATGTAAATTTACAAAATTCGAACAAAAGGGTGACAGGGAAAATATCATTATAAAAGAATTAAATATGTTTTAATATCGTAAAATAGCTTTTATCGCTAAGTATACGGCCATTTGACTATATATTTGCAAAAATTTAACTTTATTTGGACCATGAGCAAATCATTAGAACTATATACTAATATATATGAATAAGCATACTATAGGCTTGTTTTTGTCAAATGATATATAATATTAAACCTTTTTATTAAAATCTCAAAACTATCAGAATACAACAGTTATAATGGAAACAACTTCTGTTTGTGAGTAAAATAGCGATCAACCATGTATCTTGTTAAAAACATCGACCGCATTTTATAGCCGCATAATTTTATTTGTCTCTTGTGTTTAAAACCCCTTTTACAGAGCTCCATTTTTATAATTTAAAAGGCATAAACAATTTATAGTACAGATTTCGGCTTAAGGATCGACACTACTGTATTGTATGTCAATCTTTGTAAAAAACCTACGTAGAAGGTGCAGAGTAAGTTTGATTGCTTTCTTAGTTATGTTTCTTGTACTTTCCGGCTACATTATAATAGTTTTGCTATACTCTTGAACAATTAGTCGGATCCCAGTTTGCTTGCTATTTCACTCCACTTCAGTGTCGTTTTGTGCATATCCTTTCCACATTCAGTATACTCCTCCTGCTCATCTTAATCATGTCGAAGTTCGATTAAAGTATAAATTACATCCGCAGTAAATTTAAATTCTCTTTTTGTCTTTAACACAGCGTTTTTTGTCTCGCGCATAAAAAATGTCTTATGATTTTTTATATAAAAAAAGCCGCAAAAAAAGTAAGTTCTTTTGCAAATAAATAATAATTAAAAAAAATGAGGTATACAATATATCCAAAATCAAATTTGTAAATTTAACATTTTATTATTTGTTAAGTTAGTTGCATAGATTATGATGGGTAACAGGTAAAGGGTGTATAAACAGAGAAAGGATTGCAATGGAATTCTTAGTAAAAAAATGAAATATTTAATGCAATGCGAAAAAATAAAACGACCCAAAAATAGCATATAACAATATCAACAACTAATAATGACAAAAAAAAAATTGTATTAGATACATAGAAACTAAATAGCCATATAAAATACATTCGTAAAAGAATATATTGATGATTTACAACAACAATCATATTGACATTTAAGGTTTTACGTAAGATCTAGTCATGCATATATATACATCCAGAATACATATTTTTTTTTACATACACCAAGACAGTAAAGCAGTTACCATAAACTAAAAAATCAAAAAATTTTATATATAACGTTTTTTAATTGTTTTCTTTCTAAAAAAAGTCCATGATTAAAAAATTATCCACAAAGAATTTTGCATGTTTTTTAATGTTGCAGATATCTTTCTATCAATAAATATGCTTATATATGCGCATAAGGATTTTTCAACAGCTACAGCAGTTAAAGGACAAAATCTTAAACACTTATAAGAATCAATACAATCAACATATGAATAGTAGAATTAAAAAAAAAACAAATCGCGGGTACTATCATATATTTTTTTGTATATGCGCAATATAATTTTTTTTTTGTGTATTGAGTTATAGAAATCATATATTTTTGCAACTTTTTCATATACGGTTAGTTTATCTTTTTAAAAACTCTTAATTATTTGCAGCAATTTACTGTACAGCTGCAAGTATCTACGGCTCCGTGTAAATTTAATAGAAGTAAATATTTCATAAAACACATGTCCGTTTATAGAAGCATTAATATATTAATTCATTTTTTGATATTATTCTATATCTATATACAAACATTTAATATATGTTCCCAATCTTGTCTCTACGAAAAAAACCGTAGCGTTTTTTGGGCGCATGCGCTGTCATTTTTAGTCAATTTTTGATATTGTGCAGATTCTATTAAACAAATAATGAAATTAACTGTTTTTAGACTGTTTTGTACAATGTACACAAAAAAATTTTGTAAAGCACAGCAAACACATGTTTTTTGCAACTTTGCAGAACTGATTAAAAAATAACCCTGTAGCCACGGCATGTTAAGTCTGTTCAGATATAAAAACTGCAAACTTGTGTAAATTATATTGCCCTGTAGTAAATCTATTCACTGTCTTAATTAATAATTGGCAACATGGGATGCATTTACTGTTTTACACTGTACTGTCGTGACTTAATATGATTAACTGTTAAATTCGGTATTTAAATCCCCTTTCTATATATTAATAACATCGCGTCTTATCTTTTCTGGGTTTTGTCTAAAATAAAAAAAACCGATTTTTTTTTTTGATTTTGTCATTTTGCCTTTTATCTTTTGTTTATATGCAGCCGGTATATCCTTTTTCGTATTTTTTTGCTTGATTTAGGTACAATACTATTTTTTTACAAACAAAAATTCGTATTTAAATGCGTCATCAACTTTTTAAATTGCTTTATAGCTATGTATAATAATCTTTCATGTCTCTTTGCTTCCATGATGGCACTACTATTTTATTAATATAACAACAAATTGATTTTTGTATATGTGCAATAGTCTGTGAATGATTAACAAGAGACGCCATACCTTGTTGTTGTGAAAATTGTATGCACTTGTTCTACTAGATACATTTTACATGTCCGCCAACAATTTTATATGGGGTTTTATTTTCATCAATATATTTTACAACAACAGGTGTATATTGGACAGTTCACCGGATTTTATAAAACGTTTAACTTAAGTCATGTTCAATTTCCTACGCGGCTTTTTATCATTTCACAAATCAATCTTTGTTCATGTACTATACTACAAGATGGTGCTGTTATTCGTATTTTGAGTGTCTCGCAATATTCTTTTATCAATCATGATTTTTTGTGCATACGACATAAATTTTGCTTTCTTATTTTATCCTTTTTTTGGATTTTGCGTTTTATTCTTATTTTTTCTCGGGATATTATCCATGGATCTCTTTTTATTCAAATTATTTACGTCACATTATATTATAAAAGAAGGTGTTGTACAAGTCGCTTACGCCTACTGTTTTTTTGTCACATTTTCTCATAAACATAACTTTCTACTGTATATTTCTTTTTGGGTTTTTTTATAAAAATACAAATTTGGTATTTCTAGATATTAAAAAAGAAAGCTGGGCTGGTGATTGGTCTTTTTGATGTGCATTTTATATTTCGGGTGTTGTTTTCATCTTTGAAATCTGGAACGGTGCTTTTTTTATGTATAATTACATCATCATCTATACACATATTTATATTAAAAACTTTAGCAAAGCTTTCTTTTTCTAAAAAATATGCTTATTGCCTTAACTTGGTTTTGCATATACTTTTGTTTGCTACAACTCAATTCCAATCCCGATCTTTTCTTTGGTTAATATTTTTCCGTCTTTCCTTGATCATCCTCTTGTGTCAATGTTTTAGATGAGTTGAGAATAGAAGTTTTTTAAAGCTCATCTTTTTTGGTTCCGTCTTAGTTAATAAATATTTGGCAAAATCATCATTTATTCGTTTTGTTCTATCTAAATTGTAGGGGTTAAAAAATCTGATTTTTTCTATAGAAAAAACACAATCCTTATGTAATTCACGCTTTAGTTGATGCAAAGTGCGAACAAAGCACGTATTTTAACATTCTTGTTGTAATTCAATAATAAGTTTTGTAGCTCGACGTATTATTCTATCTCATGTGTTTTGCAAGTAAAAAAAAAACATTTGAAACTTTATTAACGGAAGCAAAACAATGTTAAATACTTGCGCGTTTTGTTTATAGTTGTAATTAATCTTGACACAACAAAAGAAACGTTTTGTAGTCTTTTTTGCAAAAAAAAATATCTTGTCTTAAAAACTAGTGTTTTATATACAGAGTATCTAACCAAACAAAATTATATTGCAAAAAAAAACATGTTTAGTATATAAACTTTTTTTTTTTGTATGTTGACATGTATTATTTGATTATTTGACAAGTAATACTAAAAATTCAAGTAATAAAAAATATAAGACTGTTTATATAACGTTAAAAGTAGCTTTAACATTTAAAAAGTACAACTACGACAATTTTATCTTATGGTTGTTAAAAAAAAACAAAATACAACGTAAATCTATTTTTTGGGGGGTTTTGTAAAAATTTTTTAAATAAGCAAAAGTTTTAGGAAAATTGTTTTTAAAATATTTTTTTTTTATTTTTTTGTGCCGAAGTATATCTTAAGACACTGTATTTAAGAAACTTGTTTTAAAAACTATCATTTTAACTCTAATCAAAAGACTTATTTTCTGGGACAGGACCCGTAAAAACGGTTTGCCCGTAACCCGTGCTACAATAACGACCCGAACCTGCTACGGGGCTGAACTTGTTGTGTTAAGCCCGTACGGGATATGCAAAGATAATGTAGTGATAAATTATATCTAGTAAACCTTGGTACATTAGTTTTACTTGGATGGAAAAATTGGGTTTATTTATCTTATAGATTGTAATGTGTAACATGGATATAAATATTTGTTTACATATTCAAGAACACTGTTTTATGACAAGTAAAATATTTGGGATTTTTTTGTTGTAAAAAAAAAATATTTAATTACATGATAAAGTGTTTCTCAAAATATTTCTTTGATGATATTCTTTTTCTACTACATTCCTTGTATTTAGATGTGTTTTTAATATGTAAAAAAAACGTTAATCATTGACCAGAACACACTTTTATACGAAATTTTTTTCTGGCGGGAATAGAAAACTTTTTGATATTAATATATTGTAAAATTAGAAAATACTAGAAAAATAATGTATACATATATATAGTATTTTTGTGTGTTTGCACGTATACGGAACCGTTTTTACAGTTATAGCTTCTTTCTTTATGGTTTTATATGATTTAAATATATGAGAATGAGCGTATGGCGCTGCTGTCGTTTGTGATCATAAATTTTGAAATAATATAGAAGATTTTTCTAAGGCGCATAACTTATTTGAAGTGCTTATCTAACGCTATATTACACATCATGAGGCCGATAAATATTAAAGACCAAATAGTATACTATTTAGCAGCCAATAAACTTGGCTTGTTTTTTGCGCTTAATTGGTAAAAGGGTTAACGAAATTATTTTTAATATAAGTTAACGGCAAAAACGTTAAGCTACAGTATATAAAAATATACAATGATATTAAACGCGAATTTATATTACTATCGTTCAGAGAATCCACTAGAAATAAAATTTTTGCTGTTGTAAAAAACCGTCCTCTATGTTTTTTACACGGTAGATTTTGCATGTGGGTAAGAGTCCGCTACAAGGAAAATATTATAATACCCAAATTGTGTTACTCTTTTTAAATGATTGATTATCTAATAATCGGATATTAGATATAACAGAATTTTAGCACCTAGGTTTCATAATTAGCAAAAAAAGTGTTGCAGGATTTTACCAACAAGGCATTTTTTATAAAAGACTTAAAAGGCACTGTTGTTAATTTCGATATTTAGGAATATAACTTCTTAGAAGACGTGAAAACCTAATCTACAAATCACTATATCTAAAATATCTTTTAACGATATTTGAAAGTAGTAAGGTAAAACAAAGGTTGATTTAGATTAGAGTTTGGTACTAAAAAATGGTGGTTACCTAAATTGCTTACTATATTCTGTGACCGTGCTTAAAAAATAGCAACTAATATCTTTTAATATTTAAAACTTATCACGGTGTGCTTTTTATACAAGAAAACACTCAAATCGTATATCGACTCTAGTAAAGTATGTTAATTTTACGACGTACATAAACAAATAATAAAAATGGAATGTATCTTTTTATATATTAAATAAGAAACGTATACTTAAGATTGTATGCCTTGTATTAAACAAAATATAAAATATTTTTTTTCTTGTTTGTTAAATTGTCAAAATAAAAAAGGTATATGTTATACCTATACATTTACACAATTGCAAAGCCCTTTTACTATTTTTTAGCGTTTTTTTGTTGCAAAACCCCGTAATGAAGCCCGTAAACCGTAGATATGTATTTGCAACCTTTGCAACCACTTTAAGCCCGTACGGGTCCTGTCCCAGCGTTTTTTACTTTTTTTAACAAAAGGTTCTTAACATAACAATTTTTTTTAAACTTTTTTACAACAAAAAACCCACTAGCTTAAAAAATAATATTTCTGTAAGATGTGTGTTTTGTTGAGTATATAAATATATAAACCAAGATTTTTTTTTTTTGGTAAAACTTGATTTTACGAGATTGATTGAACAAAGCTTTTTTCAATACCAAGTTCAATATATCTAATTATTCTACTCACTACAAGTTTTATAGATAAAAAAAGTCAGCAATCGGCAAGCTTTATTGCAAATCATCAAGTGTGGTATTGCATGTAAAAACTATAGACAAATCACTACATATAAAAACCCACGTCTAGGTTGGTTATGCATTTTTACCAGTTAAAACATTGTGTATTTTTGTTTTATGAAAAACACACGAACCATGATTTTACGGATACAGTTCATGTTTAGTACGTCTTTTTTAATTTTGTACAAATATTTAATTTATATCGCGTTGTAGTTTGTCGTAAATAAACTATTAAACATGTATTTAAATATAACATTGACTTAAATGTGTGTGCATGTTACATTCATTCGTGTCTCTTTTTATACGCCTAAACGCTTGTTTTCAACAGTTACAAAGAATCACTGTAACTCAAGGTCTTATCATAAAAACTAGCTGACAATAAAAAACATTAACATTACACAAAATCAAAAAAATATGGTTTAATAGTCGAATATTCTTGTCTTTAAAATATATTACAAATTATCAACACATATATTTTTTTAGTTTGCTACTAATTCTTGCCACAATTGATGTAATATTGCTACAAAAAAAAAGTGTTTATTCTGCGTTTGTCTTTAATAAAATTACGCAAAAAAAAAAAAACGCTTTTATTTTTTTTGTCAATTTATTACTACAAAATTATTCTCAAACGTAACGAAGTAGTTGCATTGTTATAAAATTAACATTATAATACAAAGCCATCAAAAGCTTTTTTATAAATACGTTTAGGTTTTCCTATCAGAGGCGTAGCCAGACTCAAAGTAAATAAGCATGAGGGACAAAACCCCTTGTCTAAAAATATTTTGCTCCTACATTTAATGGCAGTTTTCTTTAGTGCGTAAGTTTTTTTGTACTTAAACTATGATTTATTCAATTAAAATTGCAATTCGTAAATAAATACACAATAATATAATCGAAACACAAATTTATGTTTTTATGCGTTTTTTAATATAAAATACATGCTACCGTGACTTTCAAAATTATTGGCTACGCATGTGTTTGACTTACAAAAAGGTTAATGCAGACCATGAAAGTTGTATTGAAAAAACACAAAAAAAGAGCAGGACAATAAAAAGGACAATTTTTTCTTATAAAAAGGACTGTACTCTAAAAACTTACGCATGGTCACACTATCTAAATCCATTTTAGGAAAATATTTTATGACGCATAAAAGAAAAAATTTTGTTCATTTGGAGTCACTTTTTGTTTCTATTACATACAAAATTACAAAAAAAGAAGTATCCTTTGCATTCTATCTATATTTTTTATGCCGTAATCGTGCTAAAGCAACAAGTTGTAGGTCCATATCACATGTAATTAAAAAGCGTGTACTGTAGTAAAATCAGATACTTAATCGACAAGCTGTGTCACACAAAAAAAAACGATATTACAAAATACGATTATTTAGTTAACATAAGATTATAGGTCTGCATTAGCCCGTCCTGGCACAATTTAAACCCAAAAAAAAAAGTTTCGTACCCGGCTTGGCTTTTTGAAACCCGAAAATACCCGAATTTTTTTAATGCCGTTTAATCGGTTGTTAGCCGAATTTTCGTAAAAAACCCTGTAAATAAAAACTTGCCTTTACACAAAAATAACAAACTAAAATGAACAAAGTTAGTTTTATACTGCATTTTTTTTTTGTAAAAGAAATATATGTTTAATTTATTATAATGTACAAAAAAAAGTATTTTTTGCAAAAGCGCGTTATCATGGATAAGAATAACAAGCTATTAATCATTAATTATAAATTGAAATAGTTTATAAAGAATTTAACAGACAGATATAGATTTAACGGAATAACAATATACACAAAAACGCATTAAACCTAAATTTCAATTACATAAAATGTAACGCAATTGATTTTATAGGTTAAAAATAAATAACCATATTATTGATTGCCGATAACATTGCATTAAAACATAAATTACATGTTTAGTCAATAGAAAATATATCAAGCATTTCTATATATATTTGAATGTAATATGTCTTAGTATAATTTTCTTTTTTATTCCATTGTGCGCAATAGAATAATTTAAAATATTTTTATTTATAAATGCTGTTTTTAACGAAATAAAAAAAACTTTTTGCTCATCCTAAAGATTATGAACAAGTATTTTATTAGTCTTAAAAAGGTTTTCTCGATATTTTTGTTTTGTAAAAAAACTTTTTTTCAATAAAATATAAAATGCAAATTTTTGCAAAAAAAGATTAAATATTGAGTATTGTATTATAAGAAAATAATGTTTTCGTAAAAAACAATATAAAACGCCATTTTTTTATATATTAAGTTGTGACTGTTCAGATAATTTACATGCAAAATACATATGAGTACTCGTATGAAAACAACGATCTACGTATACTTCATACACTGCGTCATAAAACTCACAATAAAAATATAAGCAAGAAAATATACAAAAAGATAATTTTTAAAAAAATACACCTGCAATACAATATTAATATACAAGTTGGTTTTATTAGGTGCACTGTATATCTAAATTTCTTACTTTATTTATTGTTTATAAGCTTTTGTCTTTCACACTTCCAAAAAAATAATGCTTATTTAAAAAACGAAAACCGACTTTGAAGTATATTATACTAAGTTTTTGCAGATTTTTTATTATAAAAAAAAGTACAAAACTTATTTAAAAAAAGAAACGTAAATTTTATGTTTTTTTTTATCTTTATATATACCTTTTATTTTTGTTTTTGCATTAAAAGGCAGTAAACCATATATACAACCTGCTTTGTTTATTTATTTACATGCAGTTTTTTTAAAAGTGAAAACTTCACTCAATATATATATTTTTTTACTATTTTTTAATCATAAAAAAATTAAAATCTATTTTTTAAATTGAAAATATTTTTTTTTGACAATTGCAAATAAAAAAATTTTCGGGGAAAAAGCGCATCAAAAATACCAATAGTTTGGCTATTTCTTACTTGCCCGAACCCGCAGGCGGGTGGGCCGGGTATTTCCAGGCTAATGCTGACCTCTGCATAGATTCTAAGTTTTTAACATTTTTTTGCGTCTTAGATTTTCTTCTGCACAATAGTTTTTAGATAAAAGTGTACGGTCATTTTTTAAGCATGGTTTTTATATATCCTGTGTTGGTTTTTATATTTATTGATGTTTTTTTCATATATAAAGAAACATTTGTATATGCAAATGCACTTTTTACAACTATGTAACGATTTATAGTGCTTTTGCTGCACAATATGTTCGAACGACGTTTTCTTATATTTTATATGCTTTGATGTTCTATTATATTTTATCATGTTTATATATATGTTTTATCATGTTTTTTGTTGGTTACAAATGACATTTTTATGACAAAAACGTCTTATAGTTTTTAGTGGCTGCAGCAAATCTTTTTTTATCTTTTAAACTTAGTAATTCATACATTTTTGGGCGCTGGTATGATACCGTACTTTTGTCAATCATTAAAGTCATACATAACTGGCAAAAAAATATTGTGCAAAAAAATGCTTGATAATTAAACAAAGCTTAATTAAATTTAAACATGGCATTTTATGCTTTTATTCCAAAGGATAAACATCTTAATTGATTTGCATATCTAAGTCCTTGTTTAAATACATCAATAAAAAGTTTGCTCGTGTAAAAATAAGCTACCGGTCTATCTAGGTATCAATTTTGTGGTGATATCTTAAGGGACACGCGTTATCTAATATTTTACACGCTCGTTAATAAAGATCAAAAAAAAGATTAATATGTATTGGATCGAGTCAATTTTTTTGGCATTTATAATTGTCCTTGGTTAAAAAAAACATTTTTTTTGTATCCACGGTCCAAAAATTAGATCAAGACCTGTGTGTTTTCAACTACCTATATACAAAAAATAAGAGGGCGCGTCGTAAACAATTCCTATGGCAATTTTGTCTGTGCGAAAAAAGTGACAAAAATACC
Source organism: Agrenia bidenticulata (assembly GCA_034694785.1). NCBI lineage: Eukaryota > Metazoa > Arthropoda > Collembola > Entomobryomorpha > Isotomidae > Agrenia > Agrenia bidenticulata. The sequence goes on along the minus strand of JAQFYM010000213.1, from coordinate 3,886 downwards.
ATAGCAAAAAAATGTCTTATTAGCAACATTGCATGTGTATTTTAATTAATCACATATAAATACATTCTAATTTGGATTTTACGATTACCAATAGGCCCTACTTTGGCATTTTTAATTGTATTGGATATAATAACAGAGTCAAAGTCCCTTAAAAATTAATAAAAATACATGAACAAAAAGTTAAAATTTCACTATGAACTACGACATAGTTCAGAATGGGTCATGGGGCGCTTATAAACTTAGGGTGAAACCTTTTGGTTGTATTTAAGTAAATGGAAAATAAGGGATATACAATATAAATTTTACACGCGATAACAGAGGAACATTACAATTAAAAACAAAGCTGTAAAAAGGCGTCTTTTGCAGCATCTATATAGTGCTTTGTTTCGTTTAAATAAATCTTTTCTAACAAAACAAACAAAGATACTACTACACTATGAGAGTATGGAATGCCCATACAGAAAAGAAATATAATTAATCTAAATCTTAATATAATTCGGAATGGCGCGATGAACAAAATTGATGTTAGAGAATCCAATGGCTACATTGTTTCTGCCTTTTTTAATAATTGTTTTAATTATAAACGCTTTTGATTAATTTTCTACGTTTCTAAAATTACTTTAAATTTTAAAACAACGTTTTTTCCTATTTTTCAATAATTTGCTTATGTAAAATTTTAGTTCTCGGAAAACTCGCCTGAGGCAAGTTTATCGCGAACTGGAATAGAAAGGTAAAATAAAATACATCGGAAACATCGTTTAAGGAGGGAAATTAAATAAACGATAAAATAACGGCACATTTACGATTTTTGGATATAAACAATTCGCTTTTAATTATAATTAAAATGATAAAAAAATAAATACGACATTTGAAATAATAGAAGGTCAAAGAATCTCAAAATTACTGGTTTTTGAAAATAGTATCTATTCTTTGGCAAAAAAGACAAATGAAACAACGAGCAGATGACGGTGTAGCCAACAAAAATTGCCAAGGTTCTAGTATCATTTAAAATGATGATGTTAAAGAAATAGGAATCATAACCATAGTGACTTAAAAGATGAAATAAAGGGTAAAAATACAAGAGTTTAACTAAGACTAAAGCAACAAATACAACTGTAAAGGCTTTAAAATAATTACTGCCACTCTTTTATCATATTTTCGCAAGTGCTTAAAAGAATTTACCAGAAATTGACACCATGGTTAAAAATATAAAAAATGCTAGATATAAAGAGAAAGGTAACACCCAAATTGCAAACATGAAATACCAGATGCTTAATAACCTTGATATAGAAGAAGACCCTTTTTTGGATTTGATTCCGGTGCCGATGACGAAAAAAGATACATTATTTTTTTTCAATGCAAAAAACGACCAACTGGAAATAGCAACAATTCTTTTAATTGCCGGGACCTTATACTTTATGCCCTACAACATTAAAATAATTAATTTCTATACACGGAATGATTATGGGGCTAATTTACCCACTTATCATTATTTCAAAACTAGAACAAGATGCAAAAGGAAATAGACAGACTTTTAAAAATTAAAGAAAAATCGTTCATATCGATCCCCAATTTCATTATAACAGATTTTTTAAAGGCTTATATTGTAATTTTAAAGAATGTGTTCCCATACGCGAGTAAAATGGGGTGTTATTTGCGATATTTACAAATAATTTGGCGAAAATTGCAGGAAATTGGTCTAAAAAGCAATTATAAGAATAGTGAGAAAAGAGATTTAGTTTACGATAGTTTTATTTTTAGTATTTATTTCACCTTCAGATGTTTTTGACGCATTTTTGACAATAAAAAATGAATTTACACTTATAAAAAAGGAAGGATATGATAAATTTTAAAATACTTTGAAGCAACCTGCATTGGAAATAAAAAACATTACAAAGATTTTGCCAATACTTTTTTATATAATTTTTACTTTTGGAATTTTTATAATCGGGTAATGTATAATTTACCTAGAACAAACAAACGTGCGAGGCGTGGCACCACACGATAAACGCAAAAAAGCTACATCCACACCTAAATATAAAATAATATTGAAATAATACGCTGAGAGGAAAACATTCACAAATACAAGATCAAAAGGGCAGTAATGGAATTTAAAACCTTCCAAGACAAAATTGGGAAGATGAAGCGTATCTATTAGGAGTTGTGCAAAGTTATAGTAGTATGACGCAAGAAAATTACTTTAAAGCAGATGATACGCATGTATTCTTTGCATTTGACTAATAAATAAGTATTTAAAATTTCCCAGTTAAACGAGTTAGCCGATTTATTTATTTTTACCCCTCTAGTCCAGTTGCCGAAAAACTCGCCTCAGGCGAGTTTTACGAAAGCCAAAAATTTTAGCTTGTGTTTGTTATTATTTTTTACCCTTTTTTGCTTGTCTCCTTGGTTCCCCAAAAGATGTCACAACAAGTAAAAAATCGCTGGTCATAGTATTTTAACTACGGATAAAAAATTCTCTTAGCTCAAAGAGTTTTGAAATACATTAGGTGCGTCTTTCAACGCAGATATTCCTAGAGTGGAGATAAAAGATAAATATAATTATCTGTTAAGATGTTAAAAAACAATACGCTGTTGCAATGAAAAGCGGTCACAGCCATCTCACATGAGAACTTTACCACAATGTATAGCCATTTTGCATTTTGGATCCATCTATCACTCCTGTCATTACCATTGACACCAAAAAATCAAGAAGATATAAAAAAGAGAGAACCCAAAGAAAACAGTATTGGTGGTGTTTCTTTTAGTACAATTTATATAAATAAGATTGATTTTTAATTACAAAAAATGAAATAAGCGAAAATATAAAAAAGGAATACAAGTTACCAGTATAAAGAACGCAAAGAACAACAATATGAAAATCCTTTTGAATTTTGCGGGTAAAATAAAGAGTAAGTAAGATGTAACATTTTTTTAAGAGTATAAGTAATTATCTCAATAAGAAGACATAAAATATTGGGGAGATATCATTGGCAAATACAAGAATGCAAAAGATTGAGGATGATTTAAAACTATCAAGAACGTTTTTAGTAAGGCGTTTAATTTTTTTTATAAAAATAAAAACAATAAAAACTAATTAAATAGGAATAAAGTAAATAATAATTTTTTATAATTTCCCTTTTGTTTTTATCATTACTATTAAGTAAACTTGTTTTTTATATAAAATCGAATGCGGCATATGCATCTTTGTCAATTATTAAATTGTGAAGTGTGAATGCAAATATAAATTGGTTTCACAATTATATTCTTCACCATTTTTAACGGCGATTATGAACTTTTATAAGTAACTACTTACGCCTCTGAACACACGTGTATCTGATATTAGCTGCAGAAATAACAAGTTATTGTATGATTTTTGTTTGTACGACAATGCCATCTTGTATGGTCTTTTAAGTCGGTCGAGTTTAGGATAAACAGCATTAACCACAAAAAAATACGACTTGAAATTATCGATCCTCTATATAGCCTTTTTTATACATCAGCGATAGATATATGCATCATGACAAGGCCTCTTAAAATTGGGAAGTTACCATTTTTTTTCTCAATTTTCCTAATTTTTTATTTTTTTTTAATTGGGAATATTTAAAAAAAAATTTTAATATTGTTTTTGTATATATAAATACAAAAAACATACCCTCATTACTTAAGCCACGAATTCATGGAATTATATAATCAATAAACACAACCATAAATTACACCCTAAAACGCTGTTTTCAAGGCTTGTGGTTCTTTAGTGACTTTGTGATTTACTTGAGTGATAGCCGCAACGTTTAATTGAAGGCTTTTTATTTATTTGCGTATAAATATAGTCGTAAAAATAGAGGTTTCTTCTCTGTTATAAATAACCCCAAAAAAAACAAAAATAAGA